>JAQGAV010001488.1:0-20562 GCA_034691345.1 Phasmarhabditis papillosa
GGCTTTGCACATTTTTGAAACATCGGCCCGGGCCGGCCCGGGCCGATGGTTTATAACACATTTGCACAGTTTCCGATGTTTCCCCAAAAAAAAAGACGGGCCCGGGCCGGCCCATGTTTTTGAAACATCGGCCCGGGCCGGCCCATGTTTTTGAAACATCGGCCCGGGCCGGCCCGCAACTTTGACAGCCCTGCCTGAAGTGAAATGGGCGTTCGGTCTTCAGATTCACGGAATATGGTGTGGCTAGGCTGGTGCAGTTTCTTCGTAATGTCAAGAGCCTTAACTAGTACACTAGAAAAACCTGGGTGGAAAGCTTACCCTCGGTTGAAATTGAGTACCAAGTCAAAGCCGAAGTTGTAACCGGTCCAACGCCAGCATTTCTAAACAAAACTTCACATACATGAAAGATCAAACTCTTACCGGAGTAGTATCGATAACTCTTCCTCGTCGAATACAATTTAAATAGAAATCTTCATCAGCAACGTCGTCAAATCTAAAGTAACAAATAAAATTGAAATTGCTTATGCGACTAACGTTGTAGTATCTTCTTCGTTGGAAACAACAATCTTATATAAATCAGATAAAAGAGTACTGAGGATACTTGGTGGTATCAGGTTATCCTCTTCAACTTCTTTAATCGTACCTGTACAAATGTATATTCCTAAAGAGACAGTAGTAGAAACTAACTCGAAGTAGCCAGTAACTGATGTAATCGTAGCGAAGCAAAGAGCGAAGGATGTTGGCTAAATATGTATCCCATGGGCTGATTTGAAAAATATTGTTTCCTTTCTTGCACAAACTTTGTCCGCGACAAAATGATAGCATCAGGATTGTAATATAGATAGAGCCACTACAATAATTCAAGTTAAGGTATGATAAATATGTAAGCTCACATTTTTAATAAGAGTATAAATGTCAAATTCAGATTCCACAACTAATGTTTCGTTAGAAGATAGCAGATAAACCAGAGTATCTTCGCTGAAAGATTACATTAAAGACATATGCATTTTCAATATACCTTAGTTCAGAAATGCTCTCCAGCTTATCAAAATAGCGCCACAAATTAGTTTTAAGCCGATTTAAGCATTTCCTTCTAACCTGGAACAAGTTATGTTACAATTTTTTACAGTCAAGCCATACCTTGGAAAGACCGTAGTTTTGAGCCATATCCAAAAACCTCAGAATAGTTGTTTCATTAATGTCGGAGCACATACTTTCGTCACAGCGGTTTAGAACAGTTTCCTGGAAAGGATCAACGTCTAAAATATATAATCTACGCCAACGTACGAGTTGGAAAAAAGAAGCGGCTGCTAAAATGGCCTCCAGATCTTCAAGTGTGTATTTTATTTCATTTTGGTACAGAGATCCAAATACTGTTCTCAGCCCTAAATTGAACTATATGTAAACACACAATTTGAATTCAGTACCAGCCACAGTAATCTTTGCATCGGGAATTTCCAATGATAGTTCTCTTCTTTCCGAATCACTCCAGTTGTGATTCAACAATACCTAAGGATTTAACAATTATAGGATCTAACATGTATGGGATCTAGCCATTAATGTAAACTGTAAACTAACTAACCTCAAAATAATTACATTGCTGCAGATACAGCTTATGAAGATTAAATTGTTCTCCAAGCGCATGAATGGTTATGTCGGAGCCTTCACCCTTAAATATGGTTTAAATACAAGGAAACAAATTATGTTAAAATGTACCTGTAAAAAAAGCCTCTCATATACATATTGAGCTGTATCTATTTTTGTTGTCTTCAGATCTGGACCTTCATCATCGGATTCAGCTTTGCGCTTCCGCGAGCTTCCGGGATCGTCGTCCAACGAGGCTCCCGATAACCGATTTCCCATTAGCACCTAAATTATACATATTATAATCACCATTTATATAATAAATGCATTGACATATAAGCAAAAAATTTTAAATATGAAAGTTGCAAACTATGCTCTGTCGCTAGTTATTTTACGCACTCATGCATGTTGTGTTATTACGCCGGCAGCATTCAATTAATGCTGCAAGCGCTGAACCTGCATTCAACAACGGGCCAATAATTGTCATAATGAGCTGGATCGGACCACACGGTAAAATCAGATATATAGACTTTAGATCACAATAAACGTGGTACTAGACCAAAAATAGGGTTATCGACATCGAACCTTCGATACTAAAACTAGTCTTCAAATAACTCCCTTCCCTGCTCAGGGTCTTGAGGTAGCTTATTAATTGTTGCTTGTATCTCTACTTTTAATTTTATAACAGAGAAGTATAAAGACATTTATTGTACATATAAGTTTTATTCTTTGTGAATCTGGTTTAATATGCCATGCTGTTCCTCCATGGACGTTGGGTGTCTCTCACTGGTTTGGGGTCGCTTTCTCTCTGAAATATCGGATGTTATATTGTTTCTAAACAAACAATAAAGTAATTTAGTAGTTCATAAATTAGAAAATGATACGAATCTAAGAATGTGTATAGTCTGATTCAAAATTAATAGTGGAGTTTACTTTCGTATTTAAACAGTTATTTACAAAAGTGTTTCCTAATCTCTAGATGAGTCAATAAAGGATATTATGTCTCATAATTTATGTTTCATCAAAGTTTTCAGTAATGCATGGCATTAACCTGTATTCTATGTAGTCTTCTTTCTGCTGGTCCGGTCCTACCACTGTCAACTTCTGTTTCTCTCTGGAATTACAGATTTTAAACTACAATAGAAAGTTCACTAGGTTTATTTTGGACAATGTATCTTGTTTATTTAAATTCCATCAACAGCTACTACAACGCCAACCATACCCGCTAGAAAGTTACACAACTGATGCTAGTCACGGCTGCGCGGATCCAGGGCTGGGAATTGGACGGTCCGGGGCCGACTTTTGGGAAATCGGCCCCGGGCCGGCCAGGGCCGAACATTTGAGAAACGGGCCGGACTGGGCCGCCCGGGCAGTCTTTTAGCAGCCCTGCGCGGATCTAGTTCCTGATCCGCATCCGTGTTAACATTCGACACTTTTTAGATAGGTACGGATCATGCGAGACAGACTTCCGGTGCAAATTGTGACACGGTCTGGATTCATACCTCTCTTATTCTTTGTAATCTTGACTCTTCTTCTAACATATGCGCTGTCTTCTTAACTCGCGTATCATCTACTTTTGGCGGAGCCATACCGAAATAACATTCGGGCATAGAGTCTCTATCTCTATCTGTAAATGATTGTTTATTTTTAAAAGTTTAAAGGTTAAAAGTTGGTCTGGTCTCGACTCGACTATGTAAGGCTGTTACCAGGTGGGAATGCTGAAAGAGACTGAGTATAGTTTTAAAGTTTTGTTTATTTATTTTTACGAAACATGAGATCCCAGATACTTGAAGCGAAAACGCTAGACGAGGGAACCCTAGGAAGTGGGACTTCATAGCCAGGGTGTGGAGCCGGCGAACAGAACAAATTTGTAACAATTCTATCTTCGGGAGATTCGAACTATCAACCTCTAGCTTATGAGGCGAAGCTTCTAACCACTGGGCCACCACGCCATCATTGTTAGAAAACGGTCTAGTTAAGTTTCCAATCTTAAAGTCTTAACTAATCATATTCAGCTAACAAGGCCAATTTGCTTATACTTTTCTAGAGATTGTTTGACATGAACGATGGAGTTGTCTTTATCTTCGCTTACTTCGCTCTCTATTTATTCTCTTTTCTTCATCTTGTACCCAACTAAAGTCTATTTCACTCTGGTCTGCTCTCATAGGAGACGTTCCATATGATGAAGTAGACGGTCTTCTTTGTCTGTAATACAAGAATATCCTAGTTCTAACAATTTAAGAAAGTTCAACCGAACTTAAAAGTTTGGCGTTCTGGTGCTAGTTAAAAGGTAGAGCATCCCGGGCCGGGCCCAATATATGGGTAAAAAGCTATCGAAATATAGATTTCAACGAACTTTATGGTAACGGACGAGCAAAAATACAGTCTATAGCAAAAAACAACATCTAGAAATTATATTACCTACATATATCAATTAGTAATACTGTCTAGATGCTAAATTTAAAAAAAAAGTAAAATATAATTTTTTATCTATCTATTGATTTTACACTCAGTAACTTTTTAAGGATTTTAACTAGTTCTTCTTATTATTAAATGATTAATTACGAGCTCATGGAGAGCCGTAAGCAATTCATTAAAAATGAGGATTACTTAATTTTCTTTTTTGGCTTGTTCCATACCAGTTCCCTAACCAATCTAACTCAAAGCTCCTATGTTAATCTTTGTTTCTTTTCATTTACCTTGCAATTGGTTGTGCATAAATAGATGATTGACTATCAGTTCTTCTTTCAATCTTCTCTTTTCTTTCTATTTTTATTTCTATTTGATGTTCACCCTAAATGTAGCTCAGTTAAGCTCCATAACCTCTTCGGCTGCCTACCTTACTGCTTGGTCGGGAGCTATGCGGAGTACTAGAGAACAGAGGATCATTTTTACTTCTCAGACTCGAGTCTAAAATTTAAATTCATTCAAGGTTCGTAAAACACTCGGGTAAAAACAGGACTATCCTATTAGAAAACTACAGCAAAATGAGATAGTTCGGAAACGGGATAGTCCCGTAAAACGCTTTAATAGGCAATTCAGCTCTGTAGAACATTGCCTAACACCAAACTTGCTTCAGGAGCTGTTCTCAAAGTAGGGATTTCACAATTGCTTCGGATTGTTTGGAAAGAGGATTTCAAAAGATTTGCGTAGGAAAATGTAAAGTTATATTATAATCTACCTACCACTTCGTTTATCTTTAATCCACTGATCTATTGATTTTTCATCAGATGATGACGTCATAGGAGATGATGATGACATACTTCCACCATTCCATTCCCTCCTCATATGAGAGGATTTATCACTGCAACTATAGAGATAAATAGTCTGTATCGAGAGTTACGGTTTCGAGTCTATTATCCTCGAGAGAGATGGTATTATATTAAAATGAATATAATTTTAAAGAAACGGGCTCGCTTAATTCATTCTAATATAACACAGCCACTCCCTTGGATACTAATCGTAAGCTGGAAATCTTCATTTTTTGCCGACTATTTATGGTTAATGGCTCTGGCACCAAACTTGGATCGGCAATGGATTATGATTCAGAACACTTGGTTAGGTTGTAAGAAAACAAACAAGAGTCTGTCCGTCATATGTTAAAGAATCGGATGCTTGACGATTTCCCGAATCGCTTCCGGAGAAGTTCCTAACAAAGAAGAGGAATTCCTTTGCAACCGGAGTATGATACCCATATTATAGTGCTAGTTTACACTTTTCCCATTATATATATCAATATCAATAGATTCAAACTTTTACCGCTCTCAATAAAAAATCTTTCGTAAAACCGTCCGTTGTTTAGCATTTGTCAACTAAATCAGTGTGTTGAACATCCATAAAGGTAAAATCTCCCTAATGCCTTCTATATGCCTACTAATGCCTATTTTCGGCCTACCTGACTGTGTTTTTGAATTTAGGTGTTTTGTCTGGATGAGATCGTAGCCACTGTTCTCTGAGTCTTAGTTCGGCCATGTCCAGTTGCGCCCTAAAACAAGTAGTTCTAGTTTTTGCTAGGTTTCAACCGATTCATAAAGAATAATATTCTAGAAATGTATTTAATATTGAGAAACAACTCTGTGTTAAACTATTTAAAGTTACGTTCCGAATCAAAAAAATTATCACTTTGGTGTTTGTCTTTGTTCTCAATAACTTTCGAATAATTCACTATCATCCCTTATTCAAAGAAGCTTGTTTTCCAAACCCGTAGCTATATGAGGCGCAGTTGTCCCGCCATAACTCCGACACTTTGGTTACCGCATTAGTTTCAAAGTCGACTTCTAGTTTATCCCCCTTTATCCTTTCTATAACATTTCCTTTCAACAGTTCTAATGTTCCTAATTCGATATATGATCTGATTACACTAATTAATTGCCATGCACATTGAGATTGGCGCCTTCTTCGTGTCTAACTGGAAAACCGAAATGGCAGTCTCTTTTATATGATAAACATTGTATATGGATAAAGATACAATAACAAGTTTATCAGCTACATTTAGACACATTAGCAAACTTAGACAGATAATGTGCAAATACTTTAGTAGCAAGAAACTTATTTAACAAGACAAAAATGATTTTGGTAGTATACAGATGTGGTTATCCGGCCCGCCCGGCCCGCTTGGGTTTCATAATTTCAGGCCGGGCGGTAACCAGCTCTGGTGGTATAGATACTGTGGGGCTCCATAGCCTAATGGTTAGCTAGTCGGTGTACGAATCCGTGAGAATGAAAGGCTGTTGGTTCAATTCCTCCCCCATCCTAATACGGATTTGGCCCACGTAGGATGTAGGCCTAATAACGCTTTGGTTCAACTTATGCAAGCAAATATAAACTGTTATGATTTGGAAGAAAAACTAAACGCTCCGTCATATATTCACTGGTGCTGCGATCCAAGAAAGAAACTACTGATGTAATCTGTACTGTGATCCTTGTACTGATGACTAGACTAAATCACTTTTTGAAGTGACATATAGTGTGTTTCGGTAAAGAATACTGGGCCAAAGGCCACTGTGGTAAACTTCAAACAGACCAGAAATTTCTTCTTGGCGGAGAGAACTAAGAGCTAGAATTGCAAGTTCCAATATAGTCGACGGATGAATCGTTAGCAGGGGTGTACGGTAGAATTTCGAAGGAGCGCGAAAATCAAGAGGCAATATACAAGTAACCGATATAATTGTTCGCTCAAACTATTATAAATATACCTTTAGCTGCAAGTGATTCGTCAGTCGAACATACCAACTTCTAGTTGGTACAGTAACTGCTGCACATCTAACTGGAAGGTACTGTTTGGGCTTGTTGTGCCATACTTTTGGGACATCGCTCAGAATGATAAATAACATGGTTCTGCTTTAATAGAAGCCTCACCAAATTATAGTCTGTTGCAAACAATAAGTTCCCATGCGGAGTAGCTTTATAACATTGGAGGTACTTTTTAAAAACTCTCGATTACATTTTATCCAGTAACGCTGCTCCCTAGAATATTCCGTAAGAAACGTAGCTCTAGCAAGAGACTATAGCGTCTAGGATTACATTAACGAACTAGGTTCTGTTTCCCTTTCCATAATAGCTGTATTTTAGCTAGCTAAGCTCCTATTCATATTGTTCATTTAGCCATAAACGACCTTGAAAGATGGCGACAGTTGAAGGTAAATGTAGTTATAAATGAATGGGAATAGAAAGAGGCAACAGACCACCCACGGGGATACAATAATCGATTAAAGGTATATACATATGTTAGAAGAAAGAGATGTAAAGTATCAATTAGGTGGGGATATGAGGTTCACAGTTACAGTCAGCGCCGAGAGTTATGATGGAGTGTTACTTGCGTATTTATTGGATTTTTAACACCGCACCTGCAGGCAAATTGCACGCGCGTACTTGCAAAGTACAATATTGAACGGAGGGTAGCCGCCAGATGCTGGCGCGGTGCTCGCAAAAGGGGCTAAGATGAGCGTTGAATTCTTTACACTGCATCATTTATTTTGGCGCTGACTATAAGTCCATTTTGTCGTTCAGGTACGTTCTTCGTGACGATGGTTTAGCCAGCAAAAGTTTATTACAAAGCCCAGATCGGATACGTTGAGGACTGTTTTGTTATAATATCGGTCTTCTATAATTTTGTTTCTATTTTATATAGCATGTAGAAACGGCTAGGTTTCAGCGCGTATCCTGTAGGCTGTAGAAAGACGGTGTCATGTAAAAATGAATGTACTTTTGAAGAAAAAGCTCCAACCAATTCATTTTTACAATACCACTGCTCTCTAGGTCCTAAGCATGTCTTTAGGTTTTTAGTGTGTTATCAAATATTAATAGAGCTAACATCTTGTTTACTAACAAAGGTTACTTAGCAAAATGCCTTAGCGTCACCTCACAATAATACTTAAAAGTTACTTGTTTTTTTAATACTCAGTTATACCTCTAGATGTTGCTTATGTCCGGCCCAAACTTTGCAAACTCGCCAGTTGTGTCCGGCTGTTTCTGGCCAGACAAGTGGTTGCAATCGCATAAAGTGTAAATAGACAAATAAGGAAAGGTGAGAGAAGGACTCATTAAGTGACGAAATATGATCACAAGAGCAATATAGTATTGCTAAAGAGTATAGAGGCCGTGTCGTCTGCGTATTTATAGAACTTTAAACGGAAAAGAGCTTTGTAAAAGCAAGGAGCGGCAAACGGTTTTCAATCGTTTTTTCAAAACGACCCCTCGCCTAGGATAGCTATTCAATGAAAAAAAACTACGGCTATTCATAGTTGAAACTTCCTTCGTGATCAGTTTGGTTGATATGTTGCACCAATCTTTCAAAAATTTTCTAATATACGACGCCCTTGGATAAGAAATATTGGATGTAACCAACATTTGCCGCTCAATGTGTAAAAGGCCTCTTTACTTTTGAATTCGACTATACCAACAGTAGATATAGTCCATCTCAAGACCTAGGTTTCCAGCGAGGTATCACAACCCGGGCGCAGTGTTAGAAAAAAACAACGTAAAATCAGTCGACCTGGTGCATTTTTTCCAAAAGTGCATTCATTTTTGAAAACAGAGAATCAACTTTTGCAAGCTTCGTGTTTAGAAAAGGGACGAACATTCGCTTCAGAACTTAAATTTCGTCAATACGGAAAGATCTGCTTCAGAAGCTTTCAAACTAATTTATTCCTAATGTTTCCTGTTAATAGAACTACGTTTGATTGATTAACTAAGTTTTTGTTAAACATAAAACTGAATTCTCAACGCGGGTAGCAATAGAATGTGAATAAGAAAAGATAAAAATTAAAAATAGACTAAAACTCCACAAACCTTTGCAAATCATCATAAGAGAGTGCCCTTGTATACAACTGAGAGGGCGCCGGATAGATACTCTGATGAATTGGTCCTGGCACGGCATGGCCAACTATCCCCATCGGGGCCTTGCTCAGCATTTTCTAAAATACTTTAGGTTAAATACAGTTAAAAGAAAGTAGTGAATATATTCAAGTATCGAACCATTTTGTAGAACCTAAATGTTCCCAACTTTAAACGCTTCCAAGCTTCCAATTTCGATTTAGGCAATTTCATTTTACTTCAAAACAAGCCTCTTTCGGATATATTGGTATTAGGGTGGGTATTCGTTAAGGTTTTAGAAAAAAAGAATGGTAAAACGGCAAACCGGTTACCGTTTTACCGGTATACCGTTTACCTAACCGTACCTTTTGCCCACCCTAGTTGGTATTAATTTAAAAATAACTATAGCCTAGTGCAAGAACTAAGCTTACTGCGCGGTACGGTGTTGTATAAAAATTAATCTAAATCTATAGAAAAAGCTCACAATTAACCGTTGTTTCATTTATATTTTATAACACCGCTTCCCTTCATAACATTGCACAGGAAACCTAACTGAAGCAAAATACTCAATGCTATGTGCAGCTGACTTTAATAGCTGATTGTATTGTTTACATGTCCTTGTTTCTCCAGTATAAATCGATAATTTGTAGTTTGCATGCAAATTCCGACATTCTTCTTTGTTTAACTTTAGTGTGACAGATTTCATTATAAAATCAACAAACTTGCAGCGATCAGAAAAGAGAAAAAACAAGGTTAAATAGAACTCCGCTCGCTTCCAATAGATCCCGAAGCAATTTAAAGAAAAAACTTTCAAGAAATTTTCAGTAAGAGCATACTTAGTTTGACTTATTGATTAGCTAGCTCAGGGGAGGAGTTCCAAAGAGATTATCCGGGCAGCTCAAAAATTATTACGGGTCTTCCGGTGTTGACCCCTGAGATTTAGTCTATAACAAACAAAAGATGGAAGTTTAATTTTGCCACAGAACGAGCGATTTTAGAAACCCTAGACAACACCGCTGACTTCAGTCTTTTTTGTAAAGGATTATAGCTAAAGTTTCTTTGTTTTTATTAAACCACTGACTTTACTCATTTTCCTTTGTTTTTTATCGAACTTCTCCATCTTCTTAAGTGTCTTTGCATCGGGTACCATAGCATTGTCCATTCTCATTTGGTTCAATGAGACTCTGGAGCCGTGCATGTACATTCGACGGTCAATACTGGAAATGAGGAATATGCAGAAAGTTACAAGTTCATCCTCACTAGGGATACTTCTTCAAAAATAAAACATGGCCTTGCGAGATTTACTAGGCCTTGGAAATGACAGCAGCTTCGGTCTGCTTGTTAAACTGATTTGGCTCAAAAACTATTAAAAGAATATCTGCTATCATCAGTTGTACTGTTGAATATGACGGAATTAAAATTTTAATATAAGTAAACTGTTCTTTGAAATACTTTTAAGCAACACGTAAGTAGAAACCGGCGAAAGTGAACTATCCAATTGTAGTTTGTCAATATTCGAAGCTAATTGAATTGGAATTGAAGCGAGGCCATATTTCTTGAACAAACCTCTTCTGATATTCACAAATTTATAAAACATGGCCCCCGCATACTAGCATACCGCGTTACCGGTGCATAGTTACATACTTAACAGTATACTAATTACCTGTCATGAATAATATATGGCTGAGGTTGTTCATTTAATGATAACATGGATCTATAGTGAGGGTACTGCATTGGATGCGGATGACCTGCTACAGGGGGATATTGATTGGATTTCCCTCCAAATCCAGAGGGCGGAGGTGGTGCATAAGGAGGCCATCCAGGAGGGTAAGGAGTAGACGAAGAACGATTGCCCATTCGGGAACTTAAAGAAGCAAGTTAATGGATAAATGGTTTAGATTAAAGGGAAATTCCGCAGGTAATTAACAACAAGAACAAATAAGGTCAGATTACAAATAAAATTAGACACGTGAGTGTTCGAAGGAAAAAGAGATAAATCCTAGAAAAGATTAGAAAATAGTATAATGTTACTGACAGTCGGGTGTCTCTGAGAACGTTATAGGAAGCTAGTTGTCATTAGTGAAGAAAGTACATAAAGTATAACATACAATCCAAGTTTCACATTATAAGTTCCAAATAAAAATTCACCACATTTATTCTCATATCTTTCTCTTATTTTATATAAAGAAACCGAATTACAGTACTAATACTCGAATGATTATATATAGTCAATAGATATTAAGTTTGTTTTCCAGATACAATTTATGATATCTGGTTCAATTGTATGAAGGTATCAGCAAATTTTACTTTTGAACATGGAAAAGTTAGAGAGTATTGTTTATGATGATGATGATGATGAATGTTAATTTACCGCAAAGTTATTACAAGACAAAAGAATAATACATATAAAAATAAATACATAATAATTTAGACGGATGGAGGAGAGAGGACCAAAAAGACCATGTTAACCTCCATGTTAATTAATTAAATATACAACAACATATTAACATGGTTATATTCAAAAGGGTAATGATACTGATTAATAAAAGAGTTAAGTAAGCTGAATAGAGTTGTTAATTAAAATAAATATAAGGCTAATAATAAGTGTTAGCTTATTTGTCTCATAATGATTGCGGGTGTTTGAGGTTCAGTGTGGATAAAGACAGTTGAGAGGCGGTAGTCTAGACCACGCCCACAACGGTATGCAAGGCCAGCCGAGGTCAGCCTATTATTATAGAAAACCATGATTATCTTAGAGAATAAAGAACAAATAATCCCTCTTTATTCAACCTTCAAATTAGTCTGCATAAACGGAGCGCACAAAACAAAGGACTGTACGAAATATTTATAGGTTATTCGAGGAAAACTAAAAATTCCTAGCGAGATCTGTCGGAGAATACTTTGATATCTTACTAATTTGGGATTTTTGTATAAGCAAGATGTTTTTTTAAATTTTGGAATAGTCTAAATATAGTCAGTATCATAGGCCTATCTATGTGCACTCTGATACTAACCAACTAACTATATGTCTTCAAACTACGGACCAGCCTTCAAGAGTGCGATCAAACGCGATTACGAAAAATTTTGTATTCAAGTTGTTTTCGTTGTCATCCAGGAAGAGACTATTTCGGGACTTCCAGTGAATAGACCTGATGAAATCAGGAACGTCAAAAACAAAACTATAGTGAAAGTGACTGCACAATGTTTAGTTGTGGAAATCCCATTCTTCGCAAAAATTTGAGCACCCACTCTATTTCAAACAGTGGTGCTAGAGAACCGCTGGATCCACACATAATTATCATGCCAGCTCGGTTGGCCAAGACAACATTATTTTAACTTGTTTCAGGAATCGGGAAAGTACTATTCTCAAGTTAGGTGGAGAACTGAATTTCACTTAAGATACTGGTTGGCTAAAGTTCCCTCGTCTACTCATATGCTAAGTATTGCTTTCGGGTATTGTTTTGCTACTTGCCAGACTGGGGCAGGCTGCTTGCTACGCGCAAGATAGTTAGCTTCGTTTTTAGCCGAGTGTTTTGGGTAATTACATTGTATATGCGTAGGTTTTTGAAATGAAACAGGAAAATGGCGGCATTTGCTGTGATTGACTGGTCTGAGTAGGAAGGAAGCCAGCAAGAAGAAAAGAAAGATGTTAGTAGTGACTACTAGAAAAAAGATCAGCAATGATGATATAGTATGGGATATCAAAAAGCCATAAAATAACATAAGATAATTATTGCGGAAGACTAGCAGCTTGCTATTGCGTGGCTAGGTTGGACGGATGGGTAATTCATTAGGGATGTTGTGTTTCTTCATTCACCTAGTGGTTTCACTTGATTTCTTACTAAGATATCGGCCTGCAATTGCCGATCAACACTGAAAAGAAAGAAAAACAAGAACTAAAAAGCCACAGCCTCCATTTTCGATTTTACGTCGCTTCTTTTTTTAGGATAGATTGAAACTTCTGTCCACTGCTTGGAATGTGGATAAGACTTCTTTTCATGGCAACTCAGCAACAGCAACAACTCGAAATCTAAGCATACCATCCGTTATGACTACAAAATGACCATTCAAACAAAAAATAACAACAATTAAAATATACTCGGAGTTCGCTTTATTCACAGAAACAATTAAGTGAGTAAGGAAGTCATGGTCAATTTGCTTGGCAAGGTTACTAGTCAGAAATATGCAAATTAGTGAAAGTGAGTTCAAGGAATGCATACAATATAAGGAAAATAAAATAGTAGTGACAATATAAAAATAACGGATAAAAATATAACAAAAAAAGAGTACTTATACCTAAAGTAAAGCAATATAAGAATCATTAACTATGAACAACCTAGTATTACAGATCTTGCTCGGCCTTGCTGAGCGGCTGCATTTCCTGTTCCACCACGGATTTTTCAATCTGTTCTATTGATTCTGGCAATGCACTGCCCATGGTTTCTGGTAGGAGGAAGAGAGTGGCCAGTCCAGCTGTCACGGCCATGATTCCAAATGGAATAATCATGAAGACTTTACCATATGACTCAACCTAATAATGAACAACACATCACAGTAACTTCAGTAATACTTACAATCCACATGGCAATGTAACTGGCAGAAATTGCTCCAATACGAGCCACTGTACTACAACAACCCATAGCAGTATTTCTAAAACAAATGAAGTGAGTGAAATATGATTCGATTAACAACCTTATGACAGTGGGGAAGAGTTCGGGTGAGTATGTATAGATTGCTGCATAACAAGCCGTTATGGCACCCTTAGTAACCATCATTTGGGCAATAGCTATTAGTGGCGTGGCTTAACAGGAAAATTGGTTCATGACTGACAGCAGTGATTACCTGTTTCTCCCATCAACCAGTTGACAATCAGCATAGCTCCGGCAATGAAAAATCCACAGCTGAGAATGAGTCGACGACCAATTCTTAAAAACAAAAATTTGTTTTACACAAAAAGCAACCACTTTACAAGAATAGAGTCATTATGAATATTAAATTACCTATCGATTAGCAAATAAACAATAACAAGGGCCGGAATCTCGATCGCAGCGGCAAAAATGAAATTGATGTAAATGTCTCCACCGAGTACGTTTGCCTTCATAGCCATTCCATAATACACCATAGATACAACAGGCCTAAAATTCACCTAGTACTGAATGTGAATCAGTGTTTGGTTGAATTCTTCAGAACATATCACCCGGATTGGGTATTTATGCTTTGCAGTGTAATTTTCCGGAATGTCTCATCAATTAACAAAATTGAAGTTGAGGCTAGCTCGGTGAAGTAAATTTATCCTTACCATATATAAAAGGCCACTAGAGTACGCTTCCTCAATTCAGGTGTTCTGAACAGGTCGCTCACACTATATTTCTTAACAACCTCTGACTTTCCAGAAGTTTCAGAATCCAACTCTTCCCACCTTAAATATAACACTAATTAATTTTGTTTTGGATAATGATACCAATTCTCAGGAAGAGTAACACCATTCATCCTAGCTGCTTTCTGAAGAACCACGTCTGCTTCTTCAAATCTTCTCTGTGAGACCAGCCATCTGGCACTTTCGGGCACCAACCACCAGTAACTGAGGAAGAGAATGGCTGGTGAGAAAATGATAACGTGGAGCCACTGATAGTCGGTAATAAACCAGGCTTCTAACCCCAGGAATATCTTAAACAAAACTATATGTTTTGAAAATGCTGTGTTATGTACCTGACCAAGCGCGAAGAACATTCCTGTGATGACCGAGGCTAGCTTACGGTAGCGTGGTCCAACTAATTCCATTCCAATGACTACAGCTATAACGAAGATGCCAGGATGTGAGAACCCAGTACCAGCCCTAAATAATATTGAACCTATACATGCTGATAACTATTTACCTGAACAAAGCGTACAACCACCAGGTTGGTGCAACAGACACCCCAAATCCGCATGCGATCTGGATCAAAATTGCAAGGAAGAACACCTTTTTTCGCCCTATTCTGAATTGTAAATAACGTAATAAAGGAGCTGTACATGATCTCAAACCTGTCACCAAGAACACCAAAGGTCATTGAGCCAGCCATTTGACCAACATAATATGCCGCTTGAATTGTCGCCTTTATCGTTCCACGAATGCAGACAATATCCCACTAAAAATGCTCAGTTTCGAAAGTGAACCAAGCACTTCAAATAATAATCAAAACCAAACTAACTCTGTCAATAGCCGTATATTTTACAGTTCCGCGATAGAAAACATGGGAGGAACAATCAGATTCATCAGAACGAGAACATTGGTCGTTTTCGTAGTAACACTAAATAATTGAATAGGAACCTGGTGATTGACATTTTTTACCTCAACACCATTTTTTCCAGCTTGGGATATAGGTACATCTTCATAGTTCTGGATACATTTGGTCATATTCAGATCAGATGTCAGATAGTTGGATTCGGAGGTTTCTGCCTCTAGAGCACATCTGCAATTAAATACTAGTAAAAGAATAATATCAACACTCAAAATAGTCGTACAATAATGTTCACATACAGTGCATTATAAATAGTCTAACCTGAAGGGAACTTGCACAGCGGCAAAGGTCCAACTTAATGCGTGCATTGAAACAATGATTGTTGGAAGACATACCAGGAAGAATTGTACTTTCTGGTATCTGAAAGGATTTAAAATGTGCTATAAGAAAAATGCAAGAACGTCAATGTGAGCTGGGACAGCCCAACAACAACTCGAAAAATATGAAATCACAACTTACTTTCCCATTTCTCCAAGATTGGAGAAGAGAAATTCGTCGAACTTCATTCCTTGTACTAGATAGGTACTTCACCCAAGTCTGAAAGCGATACAAGTAACTAAAATGAAAATCAAAAACAAGAGAACAATTGTGCATTACACATAAATAATTGCTCATGATAGAACCATGACTGAGCCACTATAGAAAACACAAACACAGTTTGGCTGCTTTCAAATGTGAACAGCTGCACTATATTATAAGCTGATCAAATAGTATGCGTGATAAGAAGATTACCACTTCAATTCAAGAACACAGAAAACGATCAATTAATATTGCATCAGTGGATTTACTTCAATGTCTCATTCATCTAAGAAGGAAAAGGGTAGAAAGCGCAAAGCCATCTGCATGTGTTATTGAATTACACGGTGAGAGAATAAAGCAGCCGAATAGAATCATTCCGAATATAAATCATATTGAAAAATATTTTGCTGCAATGTGTGGGTCAGCGAAAGAAGAGCAAATTAGCAAACTCATTCATTTGAACTGTTAACTTTACACTGTCATTGAGAAAAAAGTAGCCTTGAATGTAATCAATGAGATTCTTCCATCGATAAGGAGGAGAAGAACATATCGAGCCGATACAGCCCTTCAGTTTTTTTAAACGAAAATACTAAACCGCTAACAAGAACTTTAGTTACATAAGTTAGGGTATTGAGAAGAGCCAATTATAGCACTGGCTGGCGAAGCTTCCAAAAGAGATTGATTTTGCCAAAGAAGCCGATGCTTGGGAATTTTAAATGTGTGATGTCACAAACTTTTTTATCCCTCAAGGGAAAAGTATAGCATTGGGACAGGTCGACCACTACCGATAAAATGAACTTAACATGTTAAAAACAAGTTAAAGTAGGAACATGTTATCTTCAAAAAATTTATTTTACAATAGAAGAGATCAGATACCACAATGAATAAAGAAACAAACAATGAACATGATATACTTCAGTGTGTTATAAAACAGCTCAACCAATTATATAATTTCAGTTAAAACTTAGAAACTAGAGAAAATGATGGAGAGAGCATTCGGTGATAAGTATTGTGCCTCTAAGACCCGTGTTAATAAGCAAATATGAGAATAGTTTATACAAGATTATAATCTTCCAGCTCGTCGACCCCATTCCTTTTTCTGCCATCGTAGCTTTGTAGGGTCAATTCTGACTTTAATTTTGGAACACATCTTCAAATGCGCTTCACGAAGATCATCATTCAGGCAAATTATATACTGCCCTTTATAGTACTTGTAAAGTTGGAGCTGCTAGAAAAAAAATATAAAAGCAACCTGATGGGTGCGCATACTTGTAATGTGGATATTACATCTTCTTTCCTAATCGAAGTGCTGCTAGAAAGATCATGAACTGATATCACTTTATCTGCATTATTGGGATCTTCCTTCAAGAAATAAATGATAAAGTATTCAAAATATGTAAACCTTAAACTTTATAAGTTTTTCTATTATTGTGGCAGACCAGAAACTACGATACGATAGCTGAAAAACGAATGTAACCCAAATACTCCGAAAACCTTACCAAACCCAAATCCGATAATGGCTTCTCAGGAGATCCTGTTTTTCCTTCAATCTTTGATAGCTCATAACTGAAACACAATGATCACAATTGATATCGCACTGGTTTATACCTGAATTCGATTAATAATCGCCCATAACCTTTTTTCTGATAGGAAGGTAGAACCAAAATACAAGCAACATTATATTCTTCTGCACTCTCTTTCTCCTTAAATATCAAACTTATTGGGTCAACCAAAATGTGCAAACCTTCGAGAAAAAACCGACAATGTGATGCCCCTGTTCGTCCCTTTCTGCCAAAACATAAAAAAGAAACGGGTCTGTATCGTAGTATAAGGTCTTGTGATCAAGAAATAACTTTGCAAGTAAACACAAATTTTGGGCGTAGGGCTGAAACACATTCCTGAGAGTATCGATGGGTGAGTGAAAACCTTGTTTTTCCTTCCATCTATTTCGAAAAAAGACAATGGGTGAGATCTGTAGATTTCATTTCCAGGAGGGTGTTTCTGATGACATTTTGACTGAAAATACACAAATTTCAGGAAACAGTTTGAAAGCTTTTACCAAATGACGACGTAAACAAGTTTCACTTTGAACGTATTTCAAGCAGAATTCACAGATGTAAATACAAGGGAGGACTGTGAATTGTTGAGGATAGGGAGCGAAATACCATGGTTGAATCATATGCCTGAAAGAGTCAATGTAGAATGTTGTGAATGCGTATGCAACCTTCCAAGTGCGATCATCTCAATATTTCTAATGCGAGTAAGTGCATCTTCACTATGACCGACCATTGACATGGAACCTCGTAACGAAGGAGCTAAGACACATCGTTAAAAGTCAACTTCATATGAGGCTAACCATTTGAAGGATTCGAAGGAGCCGTATCCCCTTCATCAACACTTATACTGTCTCCAGAGGGTCGTATCCTTTTTCTTCCTGGCCCACCTTTCTTCAGATCACGTTCAGGTGAACCAGTAGTGGAGTTACTGAAATGTCGACATACAGTGATTCGAGATTGTAATGTGTTACCTCTCGCTTGGAATTGGAAGGTTTGTCCTTCTGTGACCGCGCTGTGGAGGTTTCAACGTCTTAAAGTCCAACTGGCATTCTGGCACCCATTCGTCAAGTCTAAACTATTGCCATTCCACAAGAAGAGAAATAGCAACAACCTCCTGTTGCAATCAACATAATGTACGTAATATCGCATCAACCCATCGAGCATTTGTTTTATTGATATAATTTCAGCCTCTCCTAAAATGTAGGGAGCCAATTTTCAAAGCAGTATTAACCAACTCCACTCATCATACTCGTTCATCTTTACCATGAGATGACAGCCCTCCGAAATTCTGGTGTGTGAAGCATCACCGTTCAAGTAGCCGTTGGGAGAAGAGATCTCAACCATCCTACTGTTTGAATACATAATATATTTGTGTTGATGTCAAAGCTTTCGAAGTAGTATTTTCTGTACAGCTGTGACAAACCCGCCAGCGACTGTTACTGATAGAACAACCTCATATTGAAATAGATGTTTATTAAAAATGAAAATGAAAAGACAAGAAACACTCTATGAGATAGATGACGAGTACAATAATACAAATAAAATGCATCGTCTAAACACGTAAGTTAACGAGATAGTTCAAAATAATGTAACAAATTGTGACAATGCCGTGAAATCATTCTTTCTTGACATTGAGCTCATCAAGGCATTCACCGATGTTCTTCTGGAAGCTTTCGAGGGCCGACTTTGGAATGGTGATGGATGAACGGTAACCGGAATTATTCTTAACCTAAACATGTCACAATATATATAATTACGCAGAATCGCAAACCTCACTGATGCGTAAGAACTGGCCACGATCATTGCTTCCAACATCAAAATAGAACGTTTTGTTCTCGGAATTGATTTGCTTTGCTTTAGATTCAGTTGCGGCAAGATCAGTCAAAAAGCCGGCGCTGTGTTTATCCAACAGTTCAGAAATAACATCTCTGATCTGGGCAATACCAGTGGACGGTACGTGGATCTGAAATAGGATCAGTAAAGTTCATTAAGTGAATCCAACCTGTGATCTGCCAACTCTGGGATTGGAAACTGTCTGAGCGATACGCAAGAATCGTCCACGCTCGTTCTCGCGAAGGTCAATGTAGTAGCGGCGGGAATCATAAGACAACGTCTCGGTTTTGAGTATCCCATTCTAGGCATGAGATTAAAAATGAAAAATCGAGAAAACAAACCTCAGCAGCATTATCTCCGTCTTCCGGGACAGTTTCAGCGAACTTGATAATCTCATTCAGGTGATCCCTCAGCTGAACACCAGCCGGCATTGTAAATACCAAACGGGCTTTGTAGTTAGAACCCATCTGAAAGTATAAATTTACTATCGCAACGAAAATAAAATATTTACCTCTGCAATCTTCAAAAGTCGTCCACGGGCATTCTGCTTTATATCGATATAATATCTTTTGCTGCCGATGTTGACTTGTCTGCTTTCGATTTCCTCATCACTTCTCTTTCCGTTTCGATCACCGGATCCGTTTTCAGACATGGTTATACCCTCTCAGACGATGTCTCCTTCTAATCAAAACTAGGGCGAAGCAACGCTCACCAAACTGAAACGTACTATCATTGCATCATCTAAAAATAAAAACAAAAACATTTGAAACAAACAAACAAAAATAAAGATTCAAATTTATAAGTCGAAACGAAACGTAACGCGTCGCGGGCCGTACGCAGTAGGGCAGTGTTTAGCGGTAGCACAGGGTAGCACCGTGTCGAAATTATTCAAAAATTTGCAAAATTACCAAATTGTTCACTGTTTTTTGCAAGTTTACAAGGCATGGACTTTGGATGATAAAGAAACATTGATTTATTACTCAGGCTCATCAGGCCACAGAGTTTCTAACGAGAATAAAGGTTGATACCGCTGGATGTCAACCAAATTTATTTTTTCAACTATTGGCTTCGTGATCTATTTTTTGATCTACTCTAATATGGAAACAAGTGTCACAATAGATTTCTCAAAGCTGGGAAAAGTTGACCGTGTCGTTTCTCAAATGGCCCAGAATTTCGTTTTTTGCCAGTATTTGCCAGTTAGTAAAAGTTTGAAAAATAGGTTCAATACAGACCTCTCAGGGCGGCCTCAAAATTAGGGCCGAGCCAGGGCCGGGCCAGGGCCAGGGCCGGGCCGCGCGGCCTCGGCCCGGCCTTCTTGAAATTTGGAAAGGCCGGGCCGGGCCTTAAAGGCCTAAAAATATTAAAAAGTAGGATTTTTAACTCTTTTTCTTTTTTAATTTTTTTTTAATTGTTAAAATAAATATTATTTTTTTGTGTAAAAGGTGTATTTCCACTCCCATATGGGTATATTGATG
>JAQGAV010001489.1:0-20553 GCA_034691345.1 Phasmarhabditis papillosa
GGTAATTGAAAACTTCAATACCCGGGTACCCGACCCGACCCGGGTAATTTATATTCTGACCCGAATCCCCACCCTAAACACCGCGCATCGTATGAGGCTGGCGCAACGTAGTCTAGGTATTGAAACAGACTATACCTTTAATTGCATATTTAACAAATTTGAGACATTTTTTCTCTATTTGAAGGAAGAACGGTCTTTTACTAAACCTACCGTTCCATTTGAATTACACCATCCGCATATATCATTAGCTCCAATAAAGATATTCACTAGCTTCCAGTCGTTCTTCACATCCACCTAAGAGTAGTAGAGTAATACTGCCGTGTAATCGGCTTATTTGCCCCCCCCCCTTTTTTTAACACCGCAGCTGCTGGAATTTTGCGCGCGCGGAACCCGTAGCCTTCATTTTGGATGTCTCGGACGATACTTTATTTTTACACACCGGTGTCCGGGATGGAATTTTAAAGTTTACGGCCGGATTCGGGGTTATTATTCCCAGAATGAGCAGCCCAAAGTTACTAGGACCGACCTGTGAACCCCCTTGACCGGTATTTCTCTTTAATTTTTGTATAGG
Source organism: Phasmarhabditis papillosa (assembly GCA_034691345.1). Lineage (NCBI taxonomy): Eukaryota > Metazoa > Nematoda > Chromadorea > Rhabditida > Rhabditidae > Pellioditis > Pellioditis papillosa. Next base: position 572 of record JAQGAV010001489.1, read on the forward strand.
TAACAATTTAACAAACAATTGGAAACGTTTTCTATAGTCGGCGGAATGATCGCTTGCAGTTAAAGGTCTAATAAATTTAAAATAGAGCACATCTTTGCTCTAAATTCGCTCCAATTACTCTAATAAGCTCTCAAAACTTTGCAGTTCGTACCGTAACCTCTTCCTCTTGCAAGGATTAGTCCACCGACTACATGTGTTTAAGACGAACACTTGTCATTTGGAATTATGTTTTTGTAGGTGTTTCTTTAAAATAAAGACTAAACTGATTGTTTTAACCTACTTCTGGATGATAATTCATTAATTGAACTAGTGTTCTCGCTTGTCCCGGTAGATCTCCTGTTTCGGCTCCAGGCACTCCTTGGTTCAATTTTGCTACCTGCAATAATATATAATTTATTTGAAGGGAAATTGGTAGACTAAAAAAATGCAAAGTATTGAAAAAGAAAGTTATAGAATTGATTTAATAGATTAGTAAAAACTGAAGTTTACAAGAAAGCATTAAATTGTGTGAACTTTTCGTTTTGCCGAGAGGTTTGGGTCTATGTCAGTAAACGAGACAATCACAATAATTTTCAATCAGACTACTCAAAAGTGGGCCCGACCCAGGCTGAGGTTAACATTTTTGGGGAAAATCCTCAGCCTGTCCGGCCCGGCCCGTAGTGTAGCCTGTTTTCAATAACTTATCCTAACCTCCCAAACATTGGCAGAGCCAATTCCATTGGAAAATCCAAATAGCTTCGAGTTGAACGCAAGAAGAACATCTGAATCGTATGTGTTATGTTTTGTATTAATAGCTATAGTCTGAGATGCGGTGTTAAATTAAAATGGGTAAATCGGTGGATTCGGAGCAGCGATGTGCGGAATTCCGCATTCGCGTTCCGCAGGTTTTGGAGAAAGTTCCGCAAAAGCATAAAAGTTCAATAACTATATTCGAATTTGTGAAACCAATTTTGCAATTTGCTGATATCGCGCGCGTAGAATGCCAGCAGGCGCAGTGTTAAAAATGATAAAATACGCAGCCTACACGGCCTCATTACGTTTGAATCCGACTGTAACAATAAAGAACATTTAGTATTTGTAATGAACTCTATAAAACTTTTGGGAGGCTCAAGTTACTCTTTTGAAATGTTCTAATATCTATGACTAACTAGGTATTGTAAATATATAACTAACTAGGTATTGTAACATGCTGAGATATATTCATGTCTCCTCCTATCTGGAATGCGAGTCCTCTATACTGCAGAATAACAGCGAGAGCATCTCCCGGCTCTGCACCAGCTCCATTGGCAGCCTAAAGACATAAAAACAGTATTCTGATGAGAAGCGGTGTTCAGGGCTGGGAAAAGACTGGCCAGCCCATTTCTTAAGTTTTTCGTCCTGGCCGATTTCCCAAAAAGTCGGCCCCGGCCGGCCTGTGAAATTCTCAGCCCTGTCTGTGTTAGAGTAAATTATTATACTTAAGAAGAAAAGATTACGACTCCACCCATTTTGAATTAACTTCTAAATAACGCCGCTGTTCCTTAGGATGCTGTGTTGGGAACCTAGCTCTTGTAACAGATTATAGTCCTAGGCTAAATGAATGAATTCATAGAAGAATATATACTTTCTCGAATTTTGTATGTTTTTTTAATTCAGTCAGTCCAAGGACTTTCGCAATAGGGAATGGCCTATTCGTTTTATAAGCCCAGCTCTTGGTACAAACAATACAAAGATTAAAACAACTTAACCTTATACATAAACATATTCTGACTAAATTTGTATAAAAACGGGTTGCAGGAGTTCTATTATTATGAGCAACTTACAGTAAGTGAATCTCCTAATGCGGAGACTACTTTTATATCTGCAAAACGTACTGCATGTGCTGACTTTGGAACGGACGAACTACTGAAAAGAACAAATTGATAGACACGTTGTAGCAGAGCTGGTTACCGGCCCGGCCCGGCCTGAAATTTTGAAACCCAGGTCGGGCCGGGCGGATAACCACCTCGGGTGTAAAAAAGGCTGGAAATCAGCCCAGCCTGACCCCGGCCTAACCAGGCCTAACCCGGCCTGACATCTTGAAGCCCAGGCCGGGCCGGGCCGGCCCCGGATAACCACCTCTGCTTTATAGTCGGATTCAAGAGCCGCACCTGTCGGCATTTAAGCACGCGGAACCTGCAGATGACAAGTTTGGATGTCACACATCAGCCGATTTCTGCGCGCGTGCAATGTATATTTTTACACGCCGGCGTTTTTCCGAGTTCGACCATATTAGACTATCAGCTTTGATCGATTACGTGTAACTGTTAGGTTAATTCTATCTCTAGAACAGGCATGGAAATATGTCAGCCGTCGCCTAAATTTCTCCGGGTCCGCCACGGATCAATTTCTGCTACATTCGCACCCCTTCTCGGAACTGTAGCACTTACGGCTTCATCAGACTCGGATCACAAGTCCATCCAGGTACTCCATAATCTGGTAGATCATAGGAAGCAACATAGACAAATAAGAAGAAAAGAAGACCTAAAAGAAATATATATATAGCTTCAATGATCTTTTGGGAAATGTATCTGTGTTCAAAAATATTTAACAGAAGAATTGCTGATTAATTGATATCTGTGTAATATCTCATACTTGAAACTGTAAAACTATAAGTTTCAAAATAAATACCCACAAAGAAACTAAAATAAAATAAGCTTACATTTAGACCTACCCTTCATGGTGTTCAGCTCTCTCTACGTTTGTTATCAATTCTTTAGCTACATTTCTAAGTCATTAAAATGGCTAAATTAACACTATAACATGTGGTAATTATCATTTTAATAGAGACCAAACTAGATAGGAAAATGTACACAAAATAGTATAGCCAATATCAGAAACAGAAAGAAAGCTATATTATTATGGGATATATTCCACGAAGGGTTCCAGAAGACTAGGCATGTATTCTGAAGGATGGATATTTTCCTGCATCATATCAGTATTACTGGATTCCATCGCGGTAGGGTTTGAGCCATCCATTCCGGAATCTTATGAGTAGAGACGGTTTCTTGTAAGATTCAGTCTTCAGATTCACGAAGATTTTAGTTTGTTATGATTAAAAATAAGTTGAATATGTTCCACTGTTCGAAGTCTTTCTCATTATGGAGACTATACAGCAGAGCTGTGCGAAAGTCTTTCGCGAAACACGACTTTCGCGAAAGGGTTCTTTCGGGTTTCACGATAGAATTATGCTGCTTTCGCGAAAGCAGTTTAAAAATTCTTTCGACTTTCGAGTTTCGACTTTCGCAAAAGAAAATGTTTGAGTTTCTTCCAGCTCTGCTATACAGGGTGCGTGAAAAGTTCGGGCGGCCGAAAAAACCACCAAATGACACAAAAAATGTGGTAATTCATAAAATCGTTAGCCGAATAGTTTGTCTACAATATCCGTGAGTTGAATTGACCAAATTTTCCCAAAAGAGACAGTGGCGACTTGGTATCAGCTGGTCTATTAATGTGTTTATATCCTATTTTTAATGCTTCGTGTGCATATTTCATAAATAGCATATTTCTTTTCAGCTGGGTACACCTCCTTACCTCTTCAAATCCTCCCAACGGGTTTTCAAATATGGAAAGGTAATCTTTCCATAGCTTATTTACTGTCAATATTATTTAGTGATGATTCAATGACCAACTTCCAGGATTGGAAAACGTTTCACGATCGTGTTCTTCTTGTGGATGGAAAGAAGTTCTACGTTCAGTCTGGGGTGAATTCGGTTTTTCATTATTTTTAGAAGGACATTTAATATGTTACCACCAATTCGGGGAAGTTACTTTGTAACTATTTGTACATTGGTGGTGATTGACTTGCTCCAGTATGTAACTATACCCTAGCCGAAACGGACCATTTTCATCCATTACATACACATCACTGCTGCTTAGCTTTTTCAAACATTTATATCTTTCAATCAATTTTATTTCAGTTGCTCTCTGTCTGGTCAGAATTCTTCCGCTGCTTGTTCAATTCAAATTTCAATGAGAAAACTCAAGAAGAAATCAAACTTGAAGAGTTGTCGGCTGAAGAATTTGAAGTTTTCCTTCGTCTGCTTTATGGTGAACTCTTCAGATGGAAAGGTAATTTTGAATTTCGCGAAAAATGCAAATAGTTGTTTGCTTGCCAAACTGACCTGGATTTTAGCAACTCTGCTCAGGCCTGGCATGATCTGGATTTCTCAATTTTGTATTTTCAATTTTATCAATGTTTCAGAGTCGGATTTCGAAGTGTTGGCTCGTCTTTCCAGCCGTTTCATTGCTCCAAAGGTATTGACTATATGTCAGCATCAACTTGAGACTAAGTTCTACCATTTGAACCTGCCAAATCTACTGGACTTAGCCTGCACTTATGATATGCACGATACCAAGGTAAACCCCTCATGGAAACGCATTTTTCAAATTTGAAACATAATGCCAAGCCCATGGACCACGGGCCGTGGATATCGTTATAGGGTATGCTCTGGCACACTTGTTTTTTGAAGGTATTTCGTTGAACTGTTCTATTGATTAATACTATAGTCAGGCATTTATATAAATGCTAATTTTCCATTTTTCTGAATCGAAAAAAATACGATCGCAACATTGATAATTTATACAGAGTGAGGGGTCCGCAAAAAATTGTACACTAATATTTGACCTAGAGGTGGCTTTACGGAACTAATAAGTTATGATTTTAGAAGAAAATACTGGAACACGTTTATGAAAGCAGTGATTTCCGTCTTATTCCCGCCTTCTTGGAAGTTGCTTTCAATCATAACTTGTATGGACTCGAGGTAGTTTTATTATGTTTGTTCAATTCGCAGTAGCAACTCTTTAGATTCAGAAGCTATAATTGATAAACGTTTCTATTATAAATTATCTGAAAAGACTTTGTTTTCTAATTTGATATTTCAGTCACGTCTTCGTCAAAGAGATGCCACGATGAATTATCCAACAATGGTTCCTCCTCTGAAAGCGGTAGGCTACTACAATTTATCAAGCCCAGGCTGGCGCATGGCCGGCCAGAGTTTCCATGGCCATTGAAATCCGCCAGCCTGATCAAGCCTACAGCCCTGACAAAAACATAATCATCTTATCATCTGTCTATTTGAAAATGATATCTACAGATTTGGAAATACGGTAATCATTTAAGAAAACAATTTCAGACCCCAAATATATCAAAGAAGAGGAAATTATCTGCTGTTGAGATTGCTCAGGAGAAAGCAAAGGTTGCGGTTCACAGGGATATGGAGGGGAGGTAATAAAAAAGCAAAGTGATTTGCTATAATATCGTCAACAAAAGAGTGTTTCAATTGCAAGGACGAGACTTGCTATATTTGTATTCTATTTGCATAAGTATGTCCTCTCAAACAACAAAGTGTTTTTATGTTTAAGTCAGGCCCAGGACTGCGTATAGGCAAAAATTGGTCCTGGTCTGGCCCAATTTTTAATTTTATACAACGGTTAGGGGGTCCGCACATTATTCATAGCAATCTTTTAAGTCAGGCTTGGTTTCAGTTCTGTAATCATGGTATTACAACGTGGCGGAATGACGGAGATTCAGCTTCACCGTAGGAACTCCCCGGCAAGTTTGCTTTTGAACTTTTTCACTTGCTAAAATATGCGAAGAGTACTTTTCAAATATTACCGTCCAAAATTGATTAGCTCAATCGTTCAATTTTAAATAAAATTCAAATATACTCCAACCGTTTTCCAGGAGCCTATAAAAAACGTATTGTTATGGGATGCTTTCGAGCTTATTCAATCCGTTAAACCTTGTAAACTCACCATCAATAACGCCGATGCCCATCAAGCCAAAATCTGTTGGGCCAATTTGAAAGAACTGTTCTTTGGAAAACTTACGCAGGTATTATAAGCGGTACCAAATTATTTTGTGGTACCGGTCTTTCAGTTTCACTGCTTTTCATTCAGGCGACTTTTGAACTTTTTGGGTTTGTTGATATGTGGAATTGGAATATTACAATCACAGCTGGCATTCTGTCCGAGGTTATTGCAAAAATGATCGAAAAGGAGCCCCGGAAATTATTCATTAAGTAAGTGGCTGGTCAGTACAAAAAACATCTGTTAATATATTGACCATTGGATTCTTAATTATTTTGCAGTGTCAGCAAAACTGGTTTGGCTCTTCTGGCCGAGTTGCACGATGAAAATTCATATGGGTCCAATATTCTAAACTTTTCAATCGATTTTGTTGGTGGATGGGATACACCACAATGTTATTCCACTCTATTTCCGCTGATGTTGAAGGTATTTAATACATTTGGAATTCAGCGTTAGTCTAACGAATAGGCCAAGATACTCGTATGTGACATGAAAAAATGGTAAAGCCATCTTTTTTGGAATTTGAGTGATTTTATGTCCCCAATGAAAAGCTGCCCTTTCCCTTAACGAATTAATATTGTTTTTCAGGATTTGAAGGATATTAAGAATCTGTTCATTCTGTTCGATTTGCCCTGTAAAAGTTGCATCGAATGGATCTTCGATCCTATGGAATGGACTTTTGATGATAGTACCGTCAAGCCCGTTGAAGAATATAAAACTAGCGATGGCGATACGAGGTAGTTTCAAACTTTATTTCAGTTTTTGAATTTTGTTTTAGCCTGGACAGAACCGTAATGTTCCATTATATTCAAAAGATGCTTAAAACTAATGAATTCACCGATAAGAAAACCGGAACTAAGGTAATTTTCATCAAGAAATGTAGTAACAACCGGGCGTTTCTGTTCCTAATTGGTGTCTGCGAACGTTATTGAAAAGAAAAACCACTTTTTTTCGCTGAGTAACTTCGAAAATAATACGCGTTCATATACACTAAAAATTTGTCTTCAGGTTACCTACTTCTTTATGAAAAAGGCACATGAACGTCTTCCATTGGGATTGCTAAAATGTTAGAAGCTGCGCCTAGATTATTTCATTTTTATTTTGTCACGTTTTCTTTCTATTTTGTTATGTTGTTATTTGAAATAAATGTTGTATTGAAAAACGCTCCCTGTTCTCACTACAAGTACCACATAACTGTGGATCAACTTTTTTCAGCCTATAAAAAACGTCCTTGGTGGGTCAGAGTCCATACCTTTAGAAATTAATTATATATTTGTAAACAACTTGGGGAGGAATATCATCAAAAAATAAAAATCGTAACAAATGTTTCAGTGTACCGTGCCTTTAAAGTCCCTAGTAAACATGCCCCATTGCTGTGATCAAGGATGTGCGGAACTCCAGCAAAGTGCTTGAATTGACCTTTTGTATATATAGAGCTTGTATAAGCTTGTGGAACTTCTGCAGAACGCGTAATTCCTCACACCCCTGGTTGTGATCATTCGATTCTATTGCAACAGCGCTATTCATGTAGTAGATACAATTATATCCATAGATGTAGACTGAATCCTACATCTGTTAAACGGAATAATCACTTGATGCGATTATTGTGTAAATGAAAAATTGAAAAACTATTTATTTATTCACTATAAAATCACACAACGCGTCTCTCTATTCCGTTAAAAACAATTTTTTTCGGTTCGAAGTTGGGGCACTTGATGGAAATGGGAATAGTTCTTGTTCCAGTTGAAGTATCGATAGTAACAGTTACATCAATTGATATTCCTGAGAGGTCCGGGAGAGAAGTTACAGTAACCTGCAAAGATATTTGTAAGATTTGGAGTGGTTTGACTATAATCATGCAGTTTGGCTTGGCACCGGCAGCGCTGCGTACCGTTCGGACCAAAATAGAATTTGCACCGTCCATCCCTACCAAGGGGTAAGCGTTTTGGTTTTGTGATTTCTCTTTTATGCGGCATAATATGTTTATATAACCTCTCTACAAAAGTGCTTCTTGATTAATTACATGTTCTACCAAAGTGCTGAAAAACTTACAGGGTTCACTTCAATATTGGATTCGGATCTTCGGTTAGATCGATTTGTTGATTCAGAAGTCAACGATTCTTCCGATGGACTAATCGACAGCTTCTCGGCCATGTAATTTGTTCTATTTGCTAAATTATTCTCGAAACCAGCCTGAAATCATCCTATTGAGTAACAAAAACGGCACAAGTACATATCGTGTAATTTTTCTCTACTTCATTTTTTGTTCAAAGTATAGTCTGTATCAAGAGGTAGGTTTAGACCGCAGCATTCTGTGGAGCAGTTGTGTTTTATAAAATTAATAGAAAATTTGTGTATTAATCCAATCGATTACGACTATTCTCTTCAAAAGTACTTTCATTTTAGTTTAACACCTCCTCTCTTCAGGATATTGCAGTGGAAACCTACCTTTTGATATAGACTATAGTTATGACTTTAGATGCTTATTCTTACCCAGGGGTGGCAAGAGCCCACTGTTGCGAAATTCCAAATTTTTTACCAAAATTTCAGTGAGGGCCGGCCCGGGTCGGCCCTCAATTTTGCCAGCCCTGTTCCTACTTTATTCTTGCGTTGATACTCCTTAATAATCTCATCCATAGTGCTTAACTTAGCCGTTTGACTATCGACTACGCGAGTAGAACTGCCAGAATCGACGGCATTCACCGCCAGTTTACGCAGATCCTAAAACAACAATTAGAATAACAAAAAATGGTTGGCCGGCCCGGCCCGTTTTCCAAATTTTCGGTGCGTGCCGGTCCTTAAAAATCCCAGCCAGTCCCGGTGTTGAAATAAAGCATTAAGTTTTTTTCCGAAGTTTTCGAAGAAGAGGTTAAAGACGGTTCCGAGTAGCTGAAATCGTCCCGGAACCGAACCGCACCCTTCATCACAGTCGTTTGGCATAATAAATAGAAACGCTGCACCTACCTTTTCGACTTTATTAATAGTTTCATAAATAATTTTATTGACTTTATCTGAAGCAGACCGAGAACTCATAGTAAAGGAATTAAATAGAACTGAGCTCTGTTGAATGAAATCCTTCGTAGAGCCTAATCCTGTAAAACATGAGAACACAAGTTATTCAGAATTTCTGAGATAAACGAGTGTAGTTATAAACTCGGCAGAAAAGAAGCTCATTCTAAGATTTAAAAAAAAACTTAAAATGTACTTGATGTGAGCTAGATTTCCCATGATAGGATGATTTTCGCGAAGATGCTGTCGTTTCTGTTTTATTATTAAAGTATCTAAAACTATTAAATTCATTAAATTTCCCGTGTCACTTGTATCACAACGATGACAGAATTCTTTGGGAATCTTCTGAGACGGCTTCTCAGAAGATTCTCAGAAGAAGGACGGCTCCTTTCCAAAATTCATTGTAAGGGCACGGAAAATGGGATAATGGTTTTTGCTAGTTTCCCGAGCCTTCTGCAACTACGGGTAGACATGATTATGATTATGGATTATGGATTATATAATGCTGGGGATTCTAACTTGGTCTGCAGAGCGTATCTCTTTTCATTTTTTGTCTGACGGACCCGGATCGGGATATATTCAAAAAATGCCGGATTTGACACGAATTTCTTGATCGATATTTAAAATAGTCTTTTGTGACATTTCCTGTTTTTTGTGAACATTGAAATTGAATTAAGCGAATATTTTAATTTGTCGCTCCCGTATCCACGATTGAGGCTGCACAGATCTCATATTTCGTCATACGGATCCGGATCAAGATTCGCGCAGCTCTGATCATGGCTATTCTGAAAATGTGCGGTTTACGTAATCTTCTAGAATTTTAGATATACATTCTCCGAAACGCTCCCATTCTTCGTAATTGGTTTCCCCTCCCAGATACAGCTGCTCCAGGATTGCTCTGTTCTTCGTGTTTCTCATTCTAAAAGTGCATTGGACTCCGCGAAACAGCTAAACTACTCCACTTTATAGTACATCTAGTTGTGTATCGTTCTGCTTTTTTATTTGAACAACTGGTTGTTTTCAAATCGCAAAATGAAGCCAGATTACGAAAAAAAGGTTTGTTACCTCTATTTTTCAGAAGCCGGGTATTTGAACTTTTGATGCAAAGCAAATGCATAACCATCTATAAAATATTCTGGTCGCTCGGGTCAACTCGGGTGTTACATACTTCTAAAATAAACCCAGACGAAATGTGCGGTGTCAAAAATCCTGTTACCAGATAAAATTGAATACAATATTTCTTTAACTATAGTTAGTACTAATTAACTGTTGAGCTTAGCTTTATTTATGTTTGTTACCGTTGCAGCAAGGAGTAATGTTCCAAATTACGGAATATGAAACTGATGGTCGTGTCTACAGAAAATTGAATTTCGAAAAGATTGCGAATGGTGGTGACAATAACTGTAGCAAGTGAGTCTTAGGAACGATGTTTTAGTATCATTCTGGAGAAATAACTAATTTTGGAGCCATCCATACAACGTTCTAGAAACTGCATATCATGATATTGCAATAAATATGTCACATTCCAGAACCGGAACCCTGGCACCGATCGAAATTTTGCCAGCCGAGCTGATGAAAAAGTTGCAAAAGATGGATAAACAGAACGATACTCCAATCCAACAAATGAGAAAGGCGAAGAAATGTAATGAATCATATGAGGTAGTCCTGTTACAGCCAATGACAGAATACGATCCTCATTTCAGGAGAGTTTGCTGGTTGATTTGGAGACCGAAGTCACTTTTCAATCTGCAAAGAAACCCAGAAAGTAGGTTCGAGTGGGAAAAAATGTATTGAAATACATAAATTAAACGCAGCTAGAGTGGAATCTGTCTAAAGACAGTCAACTGGTATGTATGGCCAATCCCGGACAACTTAAAAAATATGGGCCTGGTTCCGACATTAGGTTACGTTGCGTGCAATCATCATCTTGAATATATTCCCTACTCCTGGAGAGGTGTTCGTTGAATTCCTAAATTAATACCTGGCTGAAAATGTCTTTGTCTGATAAATCGACTGTTAATATTTAGAGCTGTCATCAGTGCTCATTCTCCATTGGCTCGTCGCCTCAAACAGCAAAGAGTCGAGGCTGAAGAAGCAAAGGAAATGCAAGAGGATGATAAGTAGGTTAAGGAATGCAGAAGCTACAACCGTCGCTATCGTAACACTGCTAACTCCAGGGTTCTCAAACGGGCCGGGCGGATTTTTTAAACTTTCTATCAAAGGCCCTTGTGACGTTCTCAATTTTGAGAACCTCTCCAACTGACCTACGAACAATATCTACATCTCATAGTAAACTATCAAATAACACAGTTACTCTCGTTAGTTGGCTCATTAGTTGCACTACACGAACCAGCACAGCGTACGCCTGAAATAAAATAAAAATCCCAGAAAAAAAAACCAAACATTACTATTACAGGAGAAGAAAAAAGAAAGAAGCTGTAAGTCCAGCGACTACGGCAAAATCAACTATCGGAACAACGGGAAACGGAAGAAACTGCCAGGACATGATAAGATCAGTTGATGAATTGAATAGAGTAAGAAATCTGTAAACAGACGGCAATGATAAAATACATTCTAGAAGTTTGATGCTCTGATGAACAAAGTGGACGATTTAGCCGTGCAAGTTAACAAAAAGAACAAGATGTAATGAAATGAAACAACAAATAAGCAGAAAATATAAATACATTTTCTTACCCATTCGCTAGTTACAATAAAACTTCATCAAGTCGAAGGCTGTGTTATCGTCTATTTTACACAAAATCCTCCTTAAGAAATCTATGACCTAAACTACCCACGAAAAAATAAACTGTTACTTACCCACAAAATCTAAAAAAATACTTCCAAGACAAATAAATATTTATTTAGTTAGAAAAAAATATAAAGCTATGAAACAATCAGAAAAAATACGTCTCACGTACTGAGTTTAGTGGGCAAAAACACACCGAAATATCACAGTTAGAATTACTCTTATATATATGATGGTCACCTATTGCAGGAAACAATAAAAACCCGCGTGGAAAAATAGATAGGCAAAAGGCATAACAACTGAAGATCCGAATTATAAATATAAGTAAAAAACCTATATAGGACTAGAATTATTAGTGTGCTTGCAAACCATTATAAACCTTAGGAGATACAGCATCTTGCTTCAACAAGTCGATCACTAACTGTTTCTGCTCGGGTGTTAGCTCGATTCGGGGGAAGTCGACGTCAAAAGTAACGTAGAGCATTCCCTTTTGGTTGTTATCCGTCATGCTCGGCATACCTTCATCCTTCTTCCGTAATCTAGCTCCGGGCCAGGTAACCTGATAATTGAGCAGATGAAATTAACTCAGCTTAAGCAAACAAACCTTATCCCTAACAATCTGCACCTTGTGTCCATCTAAATGTTCAATCTCCATTTCGAATCCGTTGAGAGCGTCTTGCAATGAAATGGTGACATTTGTATAGAGATCGTCTCCCTTCCGCTCGAATCTATAAGAAAAAAAAACATATGACTATCAGATGATGCACAACAAACCTTGGATGTTTGTTGATACGGATTTTGAATTTCAGATCTCCAGGTTCACCCTCAATATGCGGTTCTCCTTCACCAACGAACACTTGCTCGTGACCATCGTCAGTTCCAACCTCGACTTCTACCTATAAAGTTGTGTTTATATATATTAACAAATTAGCAGCGCCTAGAATAGAGACAAACCCACTTCTAGTGATTTAATTTCCTGTACCAGCTTGACATTGGGGCACTCATCACATACTTGAACCTAAAATAAAGAAATAAGCAGAATGAATCAAAGTAAATTATACCTGGAACATCTGGAATCGACCTTGTCCCATTTGCTGCGTTCGCATTTCATGTCTGAAAATTTAGTAATGAGATTGAATTGAAACAAATAGGATATATTAAAATAAATGACGTGAGTGCAATAAGCGCATACTCCTGTCATTCAACAGAATAATAAAATAATAAAGCTCACAAACCTGCAGTTGCATTGTCTTGTTCCAGAAGTAGTCTTATAAACGGCTTTCTTTCTCTTGACTTCGACAAAGTGTCCGTTATATGCTTCTTCGAGTGAAACAAACAAATCGATAACGACGTCCGCTCCCTAAATTAATGAAAATAATATTCGAGAACAAATGATGAATTAGTTTACCTTTGGAGTTCCTTCGTCACGTTCTCCTTGACCACCGAAAAAGTCTCCGAAGAATGAGGAGAAGGGATCATGTCCACCACCTCCGCCATTTGCCATCTTGTTAACACCTTCTTCTCCATGACGATCATAGGCAGCACGTTTATCTTTGTCTGATAAAACCTTTAAAAAAATAAATATTTCAACAACAGTATAATTGATACCAACCTCATAGGCTGCTCCGAGATCTTGGAACTTTTCGTGAGCGACTTCATCGTCATCGTTCCTATCCGGGTGCAATTCTTTGGCCAATTTGCGATACGCCTTCTTGATCTGGTTGGCGTTGGCGTTTTTCGGCACTCCCAAAATTTTGTAGAAGTCACGACCAGCTAGTACATTTTGTACCACAAGTAGGAGGTACACGGATCCGAGGAGTATCCACCTCATCCTGAATGTATATTATAATATGAATAATTTAAATGTTTTCAAATAAAAAGTGAAAATGTCGTGGATATTTCTACCAGTTTGGATAAGCACACGTAATTACAACGTCGTGCGCTGATTGGTTGCTGACGTATTTCGTGCTCTAATTTTCTATATGGGACGTGGTTTCGCATTATAGCGCACTTTCCTGTCGTTGGTACTATTTGAATATACCGGTGTACTGTATACGTGTTCCACGCATCAAGCTGCAGTTTTGACCAATGACCTCAGTTAATATCACGCACAACATAACAAAAATACTTATATAATACTTTATTCAATAACACATGACATCTCTTACTCTTCAAAATATACACTTTCTTCCTTCGAAATCATGTTTGCTACATAATTCTTGCCTAACAAGAGAGACTTGTTAAACTAAATATCTTGTCAATTTTATTTTATCAAACAAATCCATATCAACAATATTTTAAATCATTTAGCCTCAATCATGTTGCTCGGCACATTGTTTCTAGTGTCGGTAGTTGCGATTTCAAATGCCGAAGATATTCTGGATCCACCACTTGGAGTACCGTTCAATAGTAGGTTATTTATAAAATTAACTAATAGTTCAAATACACTTAAAATTATTGTATGTATAATATTAGTAACTCATTACTAATTATATATCGTATATATTTTATAGGAGCTCCTCTCTACAAGATGAAAAAGGAATTTATGTGCTTGGATGGTTCCAAGACTATTCTGTATTCTCAAGTAAACGATGATTATTGTGACTGTGCTGATGGAAGTGATGAGCCCGGTGAGATCATTTTTTAATATATTATTATTATTATATTTAAGGTACTTCTGCCTGTCCAAATGGTCGTTTCTATTGCAACAACAAGGGTCATCAAGCCGGATTCATACCCACATCGAGAGTTAACGACAAAATTTGTGGTAGGTTGAAAATATATATAACCGAACTAATTTCTTGAAGAATTATGCTAATCTTAACTTAAATAAGGAAATCTTTACATATAGAAGTAGCTTTTTAGGGACTCCCAAATAAAAGAACAAGTTTCAGTTCAAAATAGTTCATCATTTTCGTTAATGACGGACCGTTTAAATAAAATACTTTGGTCTGAACCAGTGTTTCAGATAAAGTACGAGCCAAGAATATTACAGCCTAGAATTCCAGATTCCCTGAAATCCAGCTGAATCCTATATTTCAGACTGTTGTGACGGTTCGGATGAGTACAGCGGTGCTGTTAGCTGTGCCAATATCTGTGATGAGTTAGGTCGTAGTCATAGAGAAGAAAAAGAAAGACAAGCTACCGTAGCTAAGAAAGGATTCGCAGTCAGACAGACGCTAGCTGCCGAAGGACAGAAAATTAAGGTATGTATGTGGAAGAAGATACAGGAATTTGTGGACCGGGCCGAGCGCCGTCTGCTAGAATTAAGAGCACTTTATTTTGTTGCCGGTGGGGAAAGACCTAAGCATATGTGAAACCAGGGCCGGTTCCGCTTTGTCAAAGAAACTGCAGTGTTACATAAGGCTTGAGGGAAAGATTGATAGTATCACACGGCTCGCCGCGAGTTTTTTCGAACGATTTGGTTAAAGCTTTCCAGAGAAAACTTTAGTTTTAAAATGAGATCTCAGTCCTTTAACCCCACTGTCTCCTTTGGCGTGTCGTTATCAAGAATTAGCATAAACAATTAGGTATTTAGAATTCATTTCCAAAAAATTGAGTTAGTCAAACGATAATTTCCTAAATAGAACATTAAAATATCTGATAGATAAGTATGTTTTAGAAGGAGAAGGTAGATGAAGTCATCCCACTGAAAAGCTCCAGAGATGAACTCCAACCTCAGAAGGATGCTTTAGCTGCTGAGAAAACTACATTGGAAACAAGGGAACAGCAGCTGATTAACGCACATAAAGATAAATGGAATGGTAGGTGGAACATATTTTCAAGCATCGGTGCTGAATCAATCAAATAACTTATAAGTATACGTTCTAGAAGAAATCACTTTAAATGCCTATATTAGAATTGGAGCGCTTGATCCAAGCCATTTCGAAAAGATACCAATCTCTAGGCAGAGTGATTGATAAGAACCTGTCTGAAGCATTATGCCGAAAGTTTATTTCTCCTATAAAATAACTCTTTTCAGCCGTGAAGGAAGAAAAACTGAAGGCCAAAGCAGCTGAACTCTTCAAGGAACTCGACAAGAATAACGACGGAAAGTAAGAATAAACTCAATTCTCTCAAAAACAATCTGCTTCTAGGATTTCGCTAACCGAAGTTCAGAATCTAGAATATTTGGATGATGACAATGATGGAGCTGTTTCGGAGACTGAAGCTAAAAACTATCTGCCTACCGAGGATGTGGACTTTGAATCCTTCAAGGATGGAGCTTATAAGACGCTAACTGCAGCTAAGAACGCTTACGTGGAGAGAAAGAAGCTGGAAGCTGCCAAGGATACGGATGATCTTGTAGCCGGTAAGCTATATTGATTAAATAGAAACAATCAATAACCGCTCTTGTTCTAGAAGACGACAAAGTTGCCGATTTGTCTGAGGAAAAGGACGAACAAGAAGATGAGGATGACGTCATGCCTCCTTATGATGAAGAAACACAAAAGGCTATTGATGGTGGGTGGTCTAGCAATGAATTAGCAAGGAATTGGCAAAGGCCCGGCATTATTTCAAATACATTCGGAACATAATTTAAGACTAAGAGTATTTGCTATCGTTTATGAAAATGAGATTTCGCGGCAAGTCCCAAAAGATGGCTATAGTAAACTCTAGAGGTAAAAATCCCAAAGCGCAAAGATTATAGTGCCGTTTTTTGGGTTACTGTAGTCTGTATCAAATTGCAGTAACCAGGTAACCCTGAATTATAATTTCCATTCCAGAAGCCGGAGCTATCCGCAAGAAGGTTGAAGAATTGGATCGTGAGATTGGAGAAATCGACGGAAAGATTCGGTATGCATTGGAAATTAGAGAATAGAAAATTTATTGGGTTTCCGCTACAGTTATGGATAAAAGAAACAAACAACAAAATAATATCATAATGGGGGGGGGTCTGTTCTCGGGAGGAAGATTGTGGCTCTGAAGCTTTGTAAACCTCCTCATGTTCATGAAAAAGCGAAAGTAAAACATTCTAGAAATACAATATTAGTGATATTTTACTGATATTATTTTATATAGCATAACTATTTTAATTTAGTGATGCTGAGGCCTTTACCGCACAGGACTTTGGTCATGACTTTGCGTGGGCTCCATTGAAAGGACAGTGTTTTGATCTGAATGATATGCAATACACATACAAACTTTGTCCATTTGACAAGACCGTTCAGAAGGATAAAAATGGATACGGAGAAACGAGTTTAGGGTGAGAGAAGGAAAAATACGCAGAACAAGTCTTTGAATGGGACTGGCAGATATCAGAACCGCCTGAAACAGAAAAATTGTGAACTGAAAATTTTGCTATCGCCGTCAAAATAGTTCTGTTTTCGCCAATTCTGTGTCCTGTGAGTCGGCTTTGAATTTTAAGCCTACTTTCGAAATAATTTTTTGCGACTTGAACTTATAAGCTAGGTTGCCAGCACGGGATCCTCTGGCCATAGCATAGAAACGCCCGGGTGGGTGCCCGAGCAGTTATGGATTGTTGCCAGGGCAAGCTAAAAACTGCCCGGGCACCCATCCGGGCGTTTCAATGCTACGGTCACAGCTTCCGAAGTTACGCGAAGAGATCTTGCTTTCTTAAATGCAGAAGTGAAACTATAATTATTTTCCAGAAACTTCAAGGACTGGACTGGCGCTGCTCCCCGGAAGTATTCCGCACAGAAGTACGACGACGGACAACAATGTTGGAATGGACCAAGAAGATCAACTAATGTAAGTAATAATAATAATATTTGTATTAATCAGACTTTATTCATTTTTTCTCAACAACTTTAACTCGACTGGAAATTGCACTCTTCTCCTCGATACTGCGCTACGTAGTGACAAATAATGCAGAACACTTTAAAAAACTAATTTAGTAATTTTATAAATATTATCTATTTAAGATAATCATCGAGTGTGGCGAGGAGAACAAGCTTATTTCCGCAGCTGAACCGGCCAAATGCGAGTATGAATTCGTCTTCCAAACTCCAGCCGCCTGTAATGATCCAGATAAGGAGGAGCCAGTTCATACAGAACTGTAAGAACACCCATGCAGTTATCTCACTTTATTGTTATTTAGGGATATTTAATAATATAAGTGGGCATTTTCTATCTTTTTATTTATTCAGTTAGTTGTATGTAACATTCATTTTACTATGTAAAAGGTGTTTGTAGTTATTAAATGGTTGTTTTCTTTTATGAATGTTGTTTTATTGATGGGGGGTAGGAAGCAAAAATATGAAAAGGTACCGTTTTGGCATTTTCTAAAAGAGAGAACCGAAGTGATACTCGTTTACAGTACTGAGCATCTAATTTCAAGTTATTTGTGTTTTACTTGAATTCCCTTCATTTTTGTTCCATTCCGAGCTTTGGTTTAATTTTTGGAGTTTATAGTGCTAATAGGCCATTTTGGAAACTATTAGAAGCTGCATGAAGCAGGTTAGCTAGCTGTCTAGTGGGTAAGCTCCATATTAGGAGCTACCATGGATAATTTGGATAACTTGTACACAAAATGAGCCGGACAGAATTATTAATTAAATCTGAGATTTATAGTGATGCGACCTCACATAAGATTTCGGCAAATAGTTTCCAACATATTTTGAAATTTGGAAAATGCTTATGGCGGAAATCTGAACGATACTTCTAGAATACAGTTTCTAATCATTCGAAGCGGTTATCCGAAACTTTGAGTTATGGATGGACCCCGGTGGTCTTTTCAAATCTAGTTTCAGGATGAATTATCCAAATATGGTAGCTCCTCTTATGGAGCTTACCTACTCCATAGTTAGCTAAACTGCTTCATGCAGCTTCTAATAGTTTCCGAAATGGGCCAAGTGCATAAGCTCCACAAATTGCAACAAAACTCCCACATATTTAGAATGAAATAAAAACATTCAACCAAGCAATGGAGGAGCCCTGTGACCGTATCCACAAATGAATTGGGTAGGGCCCACTATTCTTGCCTCATACTGACAGGGATGCTGCGCATTTAGAAGGCCGGCTAAGGCCGGGCCGGGCCTGGCCGAGATTTTGAAGGGGCGCAGGTAGGCCGTCCCGGTTGGACCTGGTGACGTCATTTTTGGAGCCAAATTACGTTGTTATAATAAGTTATTATGTGAGCAAGCTCTATGTTGTTAATATGTGCCCGGGCCGACCAAGGCGCTACCCTATTGACAGTGATGGCTAAGGCGCTGAAAATAAGCCAGGGGGCAACATTTTGGCTCTTCCGGCGTAAAGCAGAGCTGATTACCGGCCCGGGTAGGTCCGGCCCGTGCCGGCTGGATAACCATCTCAGCGCGTTAAAAAGCTGGAGGCCAAACCCGGCCCTGCGCGGGCCCGGCCGGCCGGACAACCACCTCTGACGTAAAGTAGGGAGCTCAGCAAAAGTACGTGAATACGGTCACTAAATTCTCACTTCACTTCAAGCCTCCGACTACAATAAACATCTTATTTTAGTATAAAATTGGATCTATATTTTACGATCCTTCTTCTCACATACTACTGCTTAATTCACCTTTAAGCCCATAAAGTAGGCGGAGCCAGCTCATATCTAAAAGAAGCTCATAACTCATTTCTCTATCGTTGACGTGAGAAATTTTCTTTCTGCTAAAGAATAAATTATTATTAAATTTATTATCATTTCTAATATAAATTAGTATAAAACGTTTATTGTGCAAAAAACTAGATTAATTGTAGTTTTTCTAACCAAGTGTAGAGCTCCACATCATGAAAGTGCTATACATATAAATTTATACAAAGAGATTTGTGCAACACGGCTCGACTACGTATATAGTGAGTTTAAAGGAGTGTACTCCGCTTTAAAATCAAAGTTAATTTTCACTGAAACGCACATTGTTTTGGCCATTCATCCCTGAATCGTCTGAGCAAAGACGGCTCCTTTCTGACATTCAGCCTTTCGGTACACCAAACATGGGATAAATAAGCTGCTCATTTCCCAAGCCTTCTGCAGCTACGAAGTAAGCTGCTATCGTATGTCTTCAAATGCACGGTCCATACGCGGTGCCCAACAACGGCGCGGGCGAGAAAATTTGAATAGCTTTTTATTTGAACTGAACGCAGACAAATCCAGTGCAAAATTTTGACACCCGTGCCTTTACTGAGCACCGCTTTTGGAGCGTATGATTGAAGACAAACTATAGTTTCCTAAGCCTTCTGCAGCTACGGGGAGTCCAGTTAAAGAAAGGCCATTCGCAAATCAGTACATTATCGCCCCAGAAAGATGCTGCTCAACTAATTCCAATTCTTTTCTAAGTTTGGTTTTCTTCATATAAGATATCATACAGAGCAGGCCCGCAAGTGAAAATATTCTCGGCCCGGCCCACGTGCGCGGGAAGTAGATTTTCAATTTTTTTTTTGAAAGTAAGAAATCTCGGGTTTCATTCCGTCCGGCTAATTT
>JAQGAV010001490.1:0-20524 GCA_034691345.1 Phasmarhabditis papillosa
ATCTTTGTATAATATATAAATTGTCTTTAAGTCTATGTATCTAGTGTTTCCGTTTCACTGCAGTCTTCGCTTAGCAGAGTTTCCAATTGGCCCAATTAAACTGCTTTTTCTTCTTTTTAGAAGCAAAATGGCCAAAATATAGTTAATTTTACTATTTTATTATACAAATATATGTTTAAGTGTTATAGTTTTGTTTATTTATTATAACAATCTTTTTATTATCTTGTATTCTTAACAATTATATAGTTTGTAACAAGAGATAGGTTGTCAGTGCGATGTCCAGAAGAAAGGCGTCGTTATATAAGCAAGAATGTACTTTTGACAAGGCTCGCCTCGCCCTAAGACAACGGGACAGAGCAATTTCAAATGGTGAAACCTTGCGGCTCACTTCCTGGATAATTTTCTTAAGGAGTTCATGTTCATTTATATATATCATTAGAAAGGTCATATTCTGTGCGCTTGAGTTTTTTCGAATGATTTGGTTAAAGCATTCCAGAGAAAAATGAACTTTTATTTTAA
Organism: Phasmarhabditis papillosa; assembly: GCA_034691345.1. Taxonomy (NCBI): domain Eukaryota; kingdom Metazoa; phylum Nematoda; class Chromadorea; order Rhabditida; family Rhabditidae; genus Pellioditis; species Pellioditis papillosa. Next base: position 520 of record JAQGAV010001490.1, read on the forward strand.
AATGGGATCCAATTGTCTCCATTGGCGAGCCGTGTTGAAGAAAAGGCACCCGATCCTCCAATTTTTCGTTTATTTTATATAACGCCGATGCTCTGTAGGATATTGAGCAGTAACCCTATCTATCTATTACATATTTTGTATTCTTGACTATCAAATCCTTTTACAAACTTTAATACTTAATTATTTATTTACAAATAACTTTACAACTTTACATTTAAATACCCTATTTAAAATTCGCGCCTTACGCGTAATTTGTCCATCTCAACGTCACACCATTTAACATGTGCGGCGGCTCCCTTCTAGATAAAACAAAAATCAAGAAAATTTCTATTTTTTAACTTTTTAGGATAAAAATAAAGTAAATTTTAATGTTTTTAGCTTTTGTTATGTGGAAATGGTCGTATTTTTACTGTTATTCGGTTTAATTCTAAGCGAAGTTCGAACGGATCCACAAAATTATATAAAAACACAGTCGAACGAGGATTTAAGGTAGGAAATATGTTTTTCAAATAAATGTAAAGGTAAAAATTAGTTACAGAAGCAAGCAACGGAGCGGGGTAGCATAATAACTTCGCTTTTTAATTTTGAAAGAAGTTTTCGAAAAGTGGCCCGGTGGTCAATTTGTTTATATAGAACTTTCCAGTTATAGTCCATACTTAGAGCTAGATAGGAGTCCGCAAATTGCCGGCCGATCGATCAAAAAGAGCGATGGTCGGGATCAGGGATGTCCGGAATGACAAAAAACTAATTCCGGAAAAAGGAAACCGGAATTTTCAAAAATTCGCGACCGGTCGTGCGGAGCCCTGGAGCTAGGTTTCTAGCTCAGTAACATGGATATAGGCGGTGTTAAAAAAAAGAATGGAAATACGGGGGGGGGGATGGGCCATTTCTTAATAACCGTATTTATTTAAATGTAACACCGCTACTAGAAGACCAATGTTCTAGAAGCCTATTTATTTATACTATACTATACAATAACATAGTCCATAACAAAAAAGACTGCAGTGCGCGGTGTTGTGTAAGGTTTGGAAAACCGCTCGTTCTGTGGCAAAATTGGAAAACCAATATATAGTTTGAAGCGCAATTTTTGGTTTGCTTTTTGAAAAACATTACTGTAATAGTGTTATTTTGTATAATGTCCAGCATAAAACAAAAACGCAATTGCGGAAGCCTATGTTTACCACCGCGCTCTGCGATCGTTTGTTTGTCATAGATTATAGCGTTATTCTCTTTAAAGTGTCCAACTAACAATAATAACCTATTATAGTTTTTAAAGCTATTGTAAAAATACAACAAATTATTTTATTATTTTAAATACTTTTAAATATAGGCGAGATTTAATTCCTTCAACTGACGAAGTCTACTCTTCTGACTTCAGAATTGACTATGAAAAAGAAGACAAAAACGATAAGGATGCTCGTTTAGGTTTGTAAAGTTATTTTTATTAATTTCGCTTTATTATATTTTACTTTAATCTTAACTGAATAAACTACATGAGACTCTATAGCATTCTGAATAACTAAAGATCACGAAACTTTCTATAATCTATTCTTTAGAAGCTCCTAATATAAAAGAAGATGCTAAATCATTGGAATCTGATCGTAGTCGTCGTGCTTTCGGAAAGAATGATTATTTGTTACCTGAAAACTTTAAAACGTTAAGAAGAAGTGATATACCAGTTACATATAGATTACATGATGATCTATTAAGATATTACAGGTATTTATTTATATTTTAATTATAGTCGCTAGCTAGTGCCGAGGCAAAATACAATATTGAACGGATAGTCCCCGCCAGATGCTGGCGCGGTGCACACAAAAGGGGCTCAGACGAGCGTGGAATTCTTTACACTCCATTATTACTCTTGGCGCTGACTATAGCCCAGTATCCTGCTGAGCAGCGGTGTTATATAAAAATGAATCGAAAACTAGCGGCCGTTAGTTTTATTTCACACCGCTGCAGTTTAGGATAAGCCGCTAGAAACCTATTTATTGATATAGACTATATTTGTATATTATCTGCAGAGTCTAAACTTCTTTTGATAATATACTCCTTGAGGCTTTGTTAATTCTTCTTATTAACTTTATTTGTCACAAATATTTTTATTTATAAAAACATAAAAGTTTCTTTGCTGGAAATAGCAAGACGCCGAATCGATTCTGTTTCTTTTATAATAAAATTAGACACATTTTAAGATTTAAACAACAAAGAGAAATTCTTGTAAAACAAAGTTTAAAGTTTTTTAAGTGAAATTTATTTTTGTTTTGTTATCAGCCTAAGTTATCGTTTTTAAGTCAAAGTAGACCCTTTCTACAACATTTAAATTAATTAGGTTCTCTTTTAATTAGTTTAAATCAGTGTTGCGACAGGGCCGACCAGTGCCAAGTTTCGAAAAGTCCGTTCTCGACCGGGCCCGGCTCAAGAAAGTCTCACTTTTTGCTTAAATATGGTATTACTAAAAGGCCGCAGCTTATTTTTAACATAAAATGCGAGTTTAAATTGTGACTGACAGTTTCCTTTACAAACGGACCGTTTTATTATATAATTTCTCTAATTTCTGTCTATTTTGTTTTTTTTTGCTTTCTTCGGCCGTCATTTCGCGTTTCCGTTGGGCGCAATACAGCACATGATTAGGCTTCTTCTAAACATAAAAATATAGCCAGAGCTAGAAAGGATTTGGGCCGGAGTATAGGGAGCAGTTAAGGGTTAAAATATTATAAAGACTCTATTAAGAGTTAGGATTCAAGCGCGGTATCATGGGAAGCAGCGTTGGTCTATTTAAATGGATGAAAAATTAGTGAATCTGGAGCATTTTCTTTAAAATTCCATTGTTTTAATATGACATCGTCTCTCTTCAGGTAATTTAGTTAGCTCTTGTTACAGTATAAATTCACTTTTAGAATCTTCAAAGTACCTTTTATAATAACATTCTTAAATAGTAAAACGTTATATAGATTGAACTGAGCTTCGCTGATTCAAATCGCTTCTGTGCTGGGTGGCACCATCTCTTTTATCTCTCTCACTTTCACTGGTTTAAAACTGTGTTTATTGTGTAGACTAACAAGCAGCGCTGGCCCGGGCAGGGCGAAGTCAACAAATTTCTACATTGGACTGCTAGGGCCTTTGCGGAGTTCGTTAGTTGCAATCACTTAATACAAAATGATGATCCGAAACACGGATTTCGCCCTTCCAATTGCGTTGCTTTAAATATGATAAACGTTAGGCACTTCGGTACCCTTGGCGCTCCACCTACAATATCTGCTCTATTGCTAATCTTCCTAGTTTGGCGCGACCGCTTCGCTTCATTTCACTTCACTAGTTCTATTTCCGCAGTTCAAATCAAAATCCCCAAAAAATCTTTTTACTTTTTCTTTCTCGACAAATTGGGGTTCGAAGGTCCAGTCTAACAGAGGCTTGAATCTTATTACTTTCCACAGAGAGATCCGTCGTTGCAGGAGCCCATTAAGCCTAATTAGGTTACTGTAGCTCTCTGTTTGGCTGTGTTTTAGACATAATTTTATTGCGTCCAGCCTAAAGTGTTTTTATTTAAAGCAACGTAATTAGGTGTTCTTGCTACAAAAACATTAAGTTAATATATAGTTTGTTTTAAAAGAAAGAAGGGAGCGCGGTAATAGGAAAGTGTGCTGGATTATAACCAATGGCTATACTATGGAATCGCCCGGTTGGGTGCCCTGGCAGCTTTTAGCCTGCCCGGGCAACACTTCTCAATTGCTAAGGCAGCATCCCGGGCGTTACTATACTACGGCCATAGGGCTGCGTATGGGCCGTTCCGTATTTCAAGAGAACAGTCAAGTCCATAGTTTAGTTACAATTTCTCATCCAGAAATACAATGTTAAGTATAAAAAGGGTTAAAATCATATTCTCGGTCCAGAAGGGCCTTATTAGGTCGGGGGATGTTTTATTGTAAACTATTGTACATTTAGTTGTAAAAATATGCTAAATTTGGACGGTATTATTAAATAAAAACAATAATTAATAATATTTTAATTTCAGAAAAGGTACTCGTCCTGTAACACATCCAAACAAGATAGTAGATGTTACAATGAGTGTCTTCCTATATCAAATAATAAAATTAGTAAGTTAATAATAATTATAGAAATAACAAAAACTATATAATACTTTATAGTCAGATTCAAAAGTAATAAGGCCGTGTAGGTTGCGTATTTCGTTATTTATAACACTGCGCCTGCTTGCATTCTACGCGCGCCGTATCAGCAGATTGCAAACTTGCTTTCGCTCTGCTTTACTCAGACAAAATATTGCAACACTCCTGCTTATTAAAACGGCTTTATTACTTTTGAATCTGACTATAATATTGTTAAACAGTTTGTATCAACAGTTAGCTTTTGAATACCGTATTCTTGGTAGCAGCGGTATTATGTAAAAATGAATAGAAATAGATGTATTTACAGTCTTTTTTCTAAAACACATTCAATTATATTTAACACCGCTTCTCCAAAGAATACCGCGCTGGAAACCTAGTCTTGATTCAGACTACATATATTTCTTATAAAAATACTGTTTGAATTTGGCGCCATTCCAATAATCCGTTCATGACCCAGTCCTTTAACTACAAACTACAAAAGACTATTTATTACTTTTGATAAAACAAAAATATAAAGTTTTAAATACCCGAATGTAACAATAATAAAAGTTATATAAAAAACACTACTTTCTTTCTAAAATTCGTTTTTTACAGGATGCTGTGAAGAATACAATTAGTCTTTCTGGAAGCTTTGAACTAGTGAGTTTATTTATTTCTCGAATACGTAGTTCTGGAGGTAGTCGAATGTGCGCCGGTACCTAAAATAATTAGTATAATAATATGGTATGAGCTGCGGTGTTGAATAAAAAAATTAATGTAAAACACGCCAACTAAGTTCGCATATAAAAACTCGTATTCTTATAAACTATATATAGATAGTTCTCTGAGGGATATTCAAGAACGGCCGGCCCTGTCCGAATCCGACCGTCATCGCTGCGTGACTTGGGCCGGCCACTTCTGATTTCTCTGTCAGATACATCCGTTTGGTACTACACATCGCTAACTAATAGTTACAGTAACCCCTAGTTCCCCGCGAGACCTACCTCTTTAACCATTTCTTAGTGTTTCCTTGTGAATCCGTGAGGATTACACGTTCTTCAAGACGATCAGCCGCGACCAAAATAAACATCCGACGAGCCTAAAATACTTTTATTTTAATTATGAGAAATTATATATGTTTCTAAGTACTTTCTTGCCTCCGAGGGCTAAGGTAGATTGAGTTTGAATACCCAAATTGCTGGCTAAAAAGATAAAAAATAAGAAAGTGAAGCAGTTTAACATGATAAGAATACTTTTCTTTAGAGCTTAGGTTATAAACAAGATGGTTCCAGGCAGGGTTGCCTAACTGGACTCGCCTGTAGTTCATAACTTTGATTAGGCCAGGCCAGTAGCCAAATTTTTGGAAATCCTGGTCCCGAGTATGGTTTTCAACAGCGCCTTTGCTGGCATTTTGCCACTTATTGAGGCCGGATCACGTTTGTTAACCTTGGAGCTACCGTACACTCCTCTTTTACACTTCCGACCCTGAAACGGGCCGTGCCGGGTCGGATAATCTCCAAAATTTCCAAAAAAATTGTTTGAACTGGGCCCCGGTAAAGCCTAGAAAAGTAATTGACTTCTAACCTCTTTGAATTCGCTTCTCCACGGCAGAATGTTCTTTTTGTATTTAGTGGCTAATTTTATAGATTTATCCTTAAGAATACCCTCCTCTATGATTATTAAACCTAAATTGTTATTTTTATTAATAACTTATTTATTTAAATATAATTTTTTGTTTTATTCGATGTTTGAATTTCTATATCGCCGCTTTGCCTCTTGACGGCAGCAAGCACTTCTACAAGATTGCGAGACAAACAAGATATATAATAGAAATTGAAGTTAACATCTGGAAGTTTGATGTTTAAGATTAAGCTTTTGTATGGGCTTATATGAGGATGAGACGGGTACCCCCTTCTTTTAAAAATATCCCAAACTATAGTCAAGGCCAAGGTTTATGCAAGGGCATACTGTACAAACTGCAAACATTATTGGAGCGCGGCAATGGCGCGCGAAAACGCGGACTAGTCAAAGATGCAATGTACAACACCACATCCAAATTATTTTTCGGAAACAATTAATTTATATTAATGACTATGTCGCGACTTTTAAAGTTCCCACTTAGACCTTTAGCTTGCATAAAGTTTGTCCACCGACTATATGTTAAGTAAATCTGTTTCTTGTTTGCGTTGGCAACTTATTTATATTAAAACTGGAATTCGTAATAGCTATAGTCTACGGACAACTCTCATGCAGTTTAAAGGTCTATTTATTATAAAGCGAGCGCACAATTATATCGGTTACTTGTATATTTTCTTTCGATTTCCGCGTTCCTTCTAAATTCTACAGTACACCTATGCAAACGATTCATCCGGCGACTATACCTGCTCCCAGTACAGGGTTGCTTATTTTACGGGCGGCCCCATTCGATAGAAAGTTCTATTTTTGCAAGATTATACTATTTTCCATTACTTTTGACTTTCATTCTATTTTTTTGTTTCTTTTTGGATTTCGAAATCCCCGGGGACAAAATTTTGAGAAATTTAAACAAAACGCCAAAGCCGCACGAAATCACTAAATATCTGCAAAAGGGGCTGCGATATAAATATATAATAAGGGGGGTTAAAAAAGATTAAAAACTTTTTATAATTAATAGATTTCTCCATGCTTGTCAATAGAATAACGCTTTAAGTTGTTATAGTCTGATCCGAGAGTAATAATGGAGTGTTAAAAAATGAATCTCGCCGAAAATGGCTCTGAAAGTTTCCGAAATATGAAAATATATGCACAATTTCCTTAAAATATGCAAGTAACACTCCATTATTCATGTTGAATCAGACTATAGAAATTCATGTAGTTTTCGGATATCGCAATGAGCTTAACTAATAAGTTAGATAAGTCTAATCTCATTGAAATAGAAAAGAATAATAACAGAACATAGCAATTGTGTATTCACCATATAGGGGAATAGTGCTGGCAGGTGGATGAGAGCTATAGTCAGCGCCGAAAGTAATAATGGAGTGTCACTTGCGTATTTTCAGGATTTATAACACCGCACCTGCAGGCAAATTGCACGCGCGTACTTGCAAAGTACAATATTGAAATGAAAATAGCCGCCAGATACTGGCGCGGTTCTCGCAAAAGGGGCTAAGACGAGCGTTGAATTATGTACACTCCATTATTACTCTTGGCGCTGACTATAGCTAGTTCCGTCGCTGTCTCTTTATCTTTTATTTATATTATACTTTATAATCCTTGTTCGTTTACTAATAGTGTCTTAATCTTACCATTATTTCCAACACTTTCAATAGCTACAAGATCATCTCCTTCTTTCGGTTTATCTAATTCTACGAATCCTGTGTCTTCATTAAATGGCTTAGAAGTCATAAAACCAACTTCGCGATGAACATCCAAACCGTCCAAAGTAACGGCAAAAGTACTGAAATTAAGTATTTTATGGAGTTTCACCGGAACCTTCGGAAGGTTTTAACCTAAAGAGCGATATTCGAATATGTTGAATTAGTTTATATTCCTTTTAATTCTATATAGTCTTTATCAAGAGCTAGGTTTTCACCCAGATGATCAGTGGTCTTATAGTCAGATTCAAAAGTAATGAGGGCGTGTATGTTGCGTATTCCGTTATTTTTAACACTGCGCCGGCGGGCGTTCTACGCGCGAGATATCAGCAGATTGCAAACTTGCTTTCGCTCTGCCGTACTCAGATAAAATATTGCAACACTCATGCTTATTAAAACGGCCGTATTACTTTTGAATCCGACTATATATGAAATGAAAAGAATCGGTACTTGAGTCCTTCCCTATAAACTGCCACTAGATTACCAAGAATATCCAGAGTGAGCAACTCATAGAATTGAGTGTGTCTAACTGTAGTTCATATCTCTTATGATAACTGGGGCCTTCACCGACCATATTCTTATAATATTTATATTACAAATTACTCCTATATTTCTTTTTCTTTCTAATTGAATATTCAAATTTCTGTCTTTTCTTAGGCAAATCCGACCCCATAAAGAGGTCCCGCGGGAGCATCTGAAGGCAGCTCCACAGATTTTACGAGCATCATTTATATGTATAAAAGGGTAGGGGTTATATATAAGTATATACTTTATTATTTTAATATAAATAAAATAATAATAATAATATTTTAAAGGGGAAATTCAATCCGGCTTAAAAGTCATTGCTTTACTTTTTATTAGGCCACCGACGGCGTTTATTCACTAGCCCATTTTTCAATTTTTTATTCTAAAATGACTGCCATTTCGGGCAATTCGAAAGGGAAATTAAAGCAATCCGGAAAGAGAAGTTAGGGATGGAAAAGGGCCCGTCCGTTTTAGAAAGGCATGGTGGGACGGCAAGTATAGTCCGGCCCGCGGATGGATTCAATTGCTCATAGAAGAGTTAACATTGTTTAGAAAATAGGCCATAAAGCTAAATGCCATAGATCATCCAACCTGGGCCCGGGCCGGCCCGCCGGTAAATAAAAAACCTATTTTAAATTTAACTTTTACAAAAGTTATTAGGAAGCTCGATATATGTAGGTAGTACTCGTTTCTAGATGTTGTTTTTTGCCATAGACTATCTTTTCGTTCGTCTATTACCATAAAGTTCATTCAAATCTATATTTTGATTCCTTTTTTACGCACAAATTGGGCCCGGTCGGCCAACTGTTCCCATGGCCCGGTCTGCTGGATATTCTGAAATGTCACCTCTGATAGATAGTATTAAATAAATATATGTAGTTTACAAAGAATCTGTCTAAGCGGAGGCGCTGGTATTTGATCTACTTAATTACCTTATATTAACAGGAGGTCTGTCAAATGACGGTACATCCGATATTTGAATCTCCAGAACTTCTTTATAGGCTCCGCCCATATTCTCCGGGAACCGCTCACCACTGGTAGTGCGTGTCTCCCAACGACCTACCAACCAGGCCAGATTATCAAGAATTGGCGGTAGAGCGAGGGGAAGCTCTAGAATATTAACAATGGGTCAGATTTAAAGGGAATATCTTATAGACTATGTTTTGCTTGCTTTACATCTTAAGCAGATTCTGTAACGGACCATGCTGGGCCACAAACTTCCAAAAAATGTTGACTTTGGCCCGGTGCATCTGGAAGATTTTTGGGACTCGGCCCAGTCCTTTAAGAGTCTGATCTCACTTTTTGTAGCTAATTCAAATTTCCTTGAATGAATTTAAATCAGAAAAACCAAACTAGAAAAAAGCTAAACTGCGACTGAATATACAAGCCCGTGATTTTTTGCAAAGGGATGGCGCCAGTCCAGGCCCGGTCATTCGGTAGGCATGTGGCCGGCCCCTACCGCCAGCCTGAGAAAATGTGTCCGGGCCGGGCCGCGGGTTAACACAGCCCTTTAAATAAATAAATAAACAAACTTCTTCCATTAGATACACATTGTCCACAAGAAAGGGCACAATTATCAGTAAAAAATGGAGAAATAGGTCTAGTCCAATGACAACGACGTTCATCTTTCCATCTTATACAACTACGGTATACATCTTGACAAGGTCCTAAACGGATTTATAAATGAAATATTAGAAAGATATATTTATTAGAAGTTCTTTCTATTTATAAGATTACATCATAAAACATACAGTACGATTCTATAGTAATAATGGACTTTAAAGAAATTGGATTTTTTCTGAGCCCCCTTTGCGAACATCCTGCTAGCTCGTTTCGCTTTTTTTTGCCGGCAGACGCGGTGTTAAAATTCTTATAAATACGCAAATAGCAGTCTATTATTACTCTTGAATCAGAATACATTTGCTACGTTAAAGCAATACTTACTTAAGGCTACCTAAAACGTTAGTCTAATGTCGGTTTGATACAGCATTGCCCAACCCTGACTGCTCCGTTGGCTATGTGCCGTTAACCTGCCCGCATCTTGCTATTAGCGACTTACTAGCACATTTTCTGCCCATCCATCCATCGGGACAAACGCATCTGTTGCCAGTAGGACGCTCATCACAGACACCCATACCACATTCAGAACCCTCAGCTGTACAGAAATCAATAACTGAAAAGAATAGTTATATTATATATATATATATTATTAATTTTATACGCTATTTTCTTATTACATATTTTGCCATTGTCTAAGTAAATAGTAGAGATCTCGCGTACCATTTTCGTATCAAACGGTATCGCCTGGTCCAGGCCAATTTGTAAGAACCCCGATTATTTTAAAAGTGTTTTAACGTAGTAATCAGAAGAGTGTCCATCTCTGAATCCGCGAGGATCTGAAGTTGTGGGTTCAACTCCCCGTAGCTAAGAAATTGCTGTATCTTCAAAACAGAAAAGGAAATTGAATAAATATTTTGGTAGTTATAAATATGTCAAATATTATTTTCACTCTTTAGACTGCCTTCAAATTGCACGCGCGTACTTTGCTAGTTCATTTATAAGTACTTTATTCTTAAAATACTAGAATTCTTTGTTTCTTAATCTAATTCTCCGAAACACATTGATATATGATGAATTTTGACGTTTCCAATCAATCTGACTGGCCGCACGGCATCTGTGCCAGCACTTCTGTCTTGACGTATTCTCGGTGATGTCATATGCTTGCGCTTGTCAAGCTCACTGGGGAATAGACTGCTGTCTTGTGTAGAAAAGTTTTATATACTATAAACTACACAAAAATGGAGTCATCAGGGTAGGAAGTTTCTATTATGGAAGTATAGTCTGTAACAATAACTAGGTTTACAGCGCGGTATCTTCGAAAGTAGCGGTATTATATAACAATTAATGTGAAATATGTGAACTAAAAGCCTTTTATTCAAACGTAAATTCATTTTAATCTACCGCCGCAGCTCAGTGGCCGTAGTACGGAAACGCCCGGGTGGGTGCCGGGCAATTTTTAGCTGCCCGAGGCGTTTCTGTACTACGACCATAGGATGCTACGCTGGAAATCTAGTTCTAATACAGACTATATGCAAGAAATGTGACTTCTTACAAATGATTCCTTTTAATAGAAGGCTTGTAAGATTCCTTTTAAATGATTCCTCTAAACCGTTGAAAAATGAAAACATTCTCAAGTTTCCTCTGAATATAACGCCCGCAAAGACACTCCATTATTATTCTTTGTCTCTCTTATACAAAAGAGAGAACTGTTTTAAAGAGTTCTTGAAGACTCTTAATTCTGCTCCTTGCGTGTCCATTACTTACTTACCTACTTTTGTTGCTGTTTGGCTTCTAGCCAAATGCGCCAGAAAAAGCGAAGATATCAAAACCCAAATCATACTGAAAAGAAAGAATTTATACATTTATGTTATTGTAGAATTAAAATTATAGAATATAGTCAAATTATAGGGTAACGAGAATTTAAATTGTATTTACAATAGATTATAAGATGTTAAGCAAGTACTATTGTATTATAATAATGCTTATATAGTTAGTTGTATTAGTAAAATTTAGACAATTTAAAGGTCTATTTTGCCTAATATTCCCTTCCAAGTTTAATAAATACGCAATTTTGCAATAAAAATAGGAAGATGCGATGTCGATAAACTTTAAGAAAACTTTCAAATGTGAGAAAATTATTAAACAAATGCACTAGCGCGCCCTACTGATAATTTCTATTACAGTACTGGCAAGATGAGTTTCTACAATGGAATCCGTCTAGCTACGAAGGAGCTACAGAAATATTCTTGTCTAGTTCGGATGTATGGATACCGGAATTCTCTCTTTATTACAGGTAAGAATTAAGTAAAAGTTAAAAAGTTGTTAATGGAATCAGAAAACGAAGTAACAAGAGGCTAACTAGGGAATGTTCTCAACTCAAGGTGGCTTTTCGAAAATGACCAAAATAGGGCGAAAGAGGGTCAAAAAGAATATGTTTTGCCATTTTTAGTTTCTGCTGAGGACGTCCCGTATTCGCGCAGCGGGACTTTAAAATTTGGTTTATTTTACTTTCGAAGCCACTATCAGTGTTTGTCCCCGAAAATCCACCTTGAGTTGAGAACATTACCTAGTAAGAGTAAGCCATAGTAGAAAGGAATCAAGGACTGTTTCTCGTTTCATGCTAAAAGGTATTCATTCACCAAAGTATTCAACCGTTCCTGCTACCTCGAGTTCCGTTCCCGTGAAAACTATTCGTTTCGGTGGCTATGTGACCGAAAAAAGACAAAAACCCTTTGTTTGTAATATTGATTGCTAAAATATAACTTCAGAAATTTAACAGAATTCGTATGTAAACAAGAAAACATAGATAAACATACATTATAAATATGCAACAAAAAAATTCCAAATTTGATCATTCACAACCTTTTTGCATACAAAACTAAATTTTTGAACACCGCGCATCCAGTAAGGGCGGCGCTGTGCAGTCTAGGTTTTAAAATAGACAATACAACGTTAATAAAGTATATAAAAAGGCCTTTCATTATTAAATAAATCAAAAGAGTTAAAAACTCTTAGTTAATATTATATTATTACAACTATAAATACACTAAGCATTGTTTCATCATTCTCTCAGTAAGGAAGTGGTTTTGCCGTTTTTATTTTAGTAAAAAGATAGCTATTTTACAACAGAGAAAGGCAGTTTAGAAAGTGAAAATAGCAGTTTTATTAGCAAATGCCGGTAAAAAGACGGTAACTGGCTAATAGCAAATTACTAGCAAAAAGAGACAAACAGAAATCATTAACCACTACAAATAAATAATAGAGTCTTATTAAGAATTAGGATTCTATTACAGTATCCTGGGAGAAACGACGTTAGAATAAATGAATGTCGTTTGGATTAAAAGGTCTAAAATATACAGATTTTCCATTCTAATAATAATCCGAATTCTTCAAAGAATGAATATATTTGTTTGAATAACAAAACTATAAAATAATAATAATAAATATAGTAAGAACTAAGAGTAATAATGCCGCATAGGAAATTTAAGTTCTGTCTGAGCCATTGCTTGATGCTGGGGATTTCACGGGCCGGGCCTTTTTTGAAGAATATCCGCTAAAAATTCTGAAATAGACTAGGGCCGATCGGGGCCAAAATTTTGAGAAACGGGCCGGCCCGGGCCAGCCCTGCAGTAGATCACTAGACTCCCGTACTAAAACCGTAATCCCCGTGTCTAGAACTGTTATTCCATCCATGTTTTGCTAATATTTCGCCCGTTTTGTCAGAATACTTGCCCCCGGATGACTTTCAGTTGTTGCTATTAGCCACAAAGCGGCAAGAACAGGATTATGGCCAGTATGATGCATGTTCACTGCGCGTATGAGCGCCGCCGTATGAAAACAGATAAATGGAACGGCGCGAATGGTAGCTTAATAGATTGAAACAGGCAGAATTGTTATGGATTGCGGGTTTGGGTACCGGGTTCTTTTGTTTTTTTGTCTCAAAAGTTCTTATGCAGATTAAAAGCCAGTAGAATGCCATTATGCAACCCTGGTCACGGTTATACGCACACTCAGCAACGGGCCGGGCCCGACAAAATTTTCGGAAATTTTTAACCCGGTTCGGTTCTTTGTAGGATTGTTGTTCTACAAAGGATTTATATTGCTGGTCAAATAGTTTTTATAAAGATTAAACAAACTAACATAGATTTATGATAAATATGTTTCTATAAAACTTTTATATAAATATATTAACAAAAATAGAATTAATATTAATAAAATGCTTGTAATCTGACTAGAATGGCATTGGCCAAGTGTTCTTTCTTATTGACAGTAAACTGGTTCTAACGCGCCCTTTTGGATAAATGAAAAGCATAAAAAACAAGCAATTCTATTAACATTTTGTTATATTTCAAAAGAAAGAGATATATTAGAATCTAAGAAGAATCTAAGAATCCTAGTTTATCCAAAGATTCTAAGGGGTTGAGGGCGGTCTAGCCTGTGTATAGTCCATAACAAAAGAAGACTGCACTGCCCGATGTCCTTTAAGATTTCAAAATACGCTCGTTCTGTGGCAAAATTTTAAAACCATTATATGGTTCGATGCGCAATTTTTTGTTTGTTGGCAGAAGAAATATTAGAAAAAGACAAATACGCAATTGCGGAAGCCTATGTATACCACCGCGGTCTGCTATTGTCTTTGATTTGTTACATACTATACCAGTCTTTTGAGAAATGGGCATTTGTCTAGGATCATTTAGAAACTACAGGGATTGTGGAATAAACATTTGTATAAGCTAATTGATGAAATCAAATTAGCTAAGAAATTGGGAACTGACAAAAATATAAAGAAAACGTTGATGGCAAAGGCATGTCATACAGTTTTTGGCCGGCATCAGACGGGCCAAGTTTTAGCCTAAAGTGGCCCATTTCCAGCCTTCTACTATTGAAGGGTTCTCAAACTTAGATCCGCCCCATAGGCCAGGACTAGGAATTCTAAAAAATTCAAGGCTCATTCGTAAAAGTTTAGTATAGATAGTATATCTCAAGACCTAGGTTTCCAGCGCGGTATGACGAGCGGGGCGCATTGTTAGAAAAATGAATGTAAAATCGGTCGACCTGGTGCGTTTTCTCCAAACGTACATTTTTTTTTAACACGGCGCCCCGCTCGTGATACCGCGCTGAAAACCTAGACCTTCAGATAGACTATATTAAATGTATAATTGTTAATTATTTCCCCATATTATAGTTTAAACTTCAATGATGCAGTTCGTCTTCAATCTAATAATGATATTCGTGTTAATAATACTGGACATGTTAGATATTATATTCCATTTTCTTCTGAAAGTCTTTGTAAATTAGATGTTAAATTCTTTCCATTTGACAAGTAAGTGAGATGATAATAACAATGGGAAAGGTTTTTATAGTCGACGGCCAGTCTTCATGTTTGAACGTGTAATTTACTGTGGCAGAATTAATCACTGTACGCGGAATTACGTAAAAAAGCAAAAAAATCTACTGTTTTTTAAAATGTTAAAGGACTAAGAGGTTTCGAAGTCCTTTAATAGCATTACATTTGTCCGTCGACTATATGGGAGCTGTTCCTACCTATTGTTTAGATATAAACAAATTATAGAGTTAAAGACATTAAAATATCATTGAACAGCTCCTTAAAAATGAAAAATGTCCGAATTTTAACATTTTCAATTGTAAAATGCAATTTTAGACAAAAATGTACTCTTTTATTTGGTTCATGGGCTCATTCTAATGATTCTATTAAATATTCTTTATATACACCTACTTTATCTCTTATTGATTTTTATGATAATCAAGAATGGGAATTAGTTTATGTAAGTTAAAGGACTAAGGGTTAAAGGACTAAGTTAAAGGACTAAGTTAAAGGACTAAGGGCCTTCGTTTGCTTTAGTTTGGTAAATAATGTGACGTCACAGACCGAAACAGGCCGGGCTAGCTCCGCCTCCTCTAAATGTAGGTCTGGCCCGGGCCAGGCCGGTCCTTTAAAATACGCAACCCTGGTGCTAGGTTATCGCAAAATATAGAGCCAATGAATTATTTTTGTATGCGTTTTGTCGAAGTGTTCATTTCTATAATATCGGGTGTTTACAGTGAATGCTACTACAATTCATTTAGCACCAAACTAGCCATGTACCGGCCGGAACGGGCAAAAGTCTTAGATATGAGGCCCTGGCCAGTGTCTTCGCGCTAAATGCCGCCTTGCGAATAACTGTACAATTTCAGAATGAGAGTACTGTACAGTCAAATGGCTTTCTCTATGATTATTTGGATCCGCCTCTTTTTTGGGAAATGGTAATAATAGATTTAGTAGTGGAAAGACAGAGTTTTTATTATGGTAAGTAATATATAAATAACTTATTAATATAATATATTTAGTCTTTAATCTTGTTATTCCCAGTACTATAATTACTTTGGTAGCTGTTATTGGATTTCATACTCCAAGCACAAGTGGAAGAGTTAGGTAACATCATACACGAAATAGACAACCAGTCGGGGCCAGAGCTGGTTACCGGCCCGGGCCGGCTAGATAACAACCTCCGGTCGGGGCCGGTCGGAGTGGAACCCATGATGGCCCGCCGGTGTGCTGGGATGGGACAACATATTATGTAACAGACTATAATACAGCTGCTGTATGATTATAATAAATAATAGAATAAATAAACGCGGCATTGCTTTACATATTTTACAATTACATTGCAAACAGTAGTGTGTTGACATTTCTTCTTTCTAATAATCATATTAAAGTCTATTAAAATTATATCTTTTTAAACATTATTAATTTTATAAACAAAACTTTTTAATAAAATAAACGTACAATTTTAGAGATGCTAAATTTCGTCTTGGTATAATGACACTTATGAGTATGTCTGTTATTCTACTTGCTATTGTAGAGGATATGCCTAAATTTAGTATGTCAACAAATAGAAAAGGACGAGGCTCATTCTCTGGAATACCCCTTATAGGTATTTAAATACATTATTAATATTAATATTAATATTATTTAAGGTTTATACTATTTTATTCTGCTGGCCATAATTGGTTTGTCCACTGTGACTACTTCGATGTTTGTGTTTTTGGAGCGCGATGTAAGGGTTAAAAATCAGATTCCTTGGTATCTGAGGTGGCTAGCAATGGATATAAATCCTAAAAGATTAGGAAGGTATCTGAAAGAAGATGAGGATTATATAGTTAGATATTATATTTAGATCACTAAGTCAATACAAAAGACAAGATGATCCAAGGTCTGCGGTAGGTTATAAGAATAATTGTATGGTGATGGTATGTGTGGAGTTTAGGCCCTGATTTAGATTTAAAGTTTGCAAATTTTGTATCTGAGATGGTAAAATGAATTTAAATATATATTTTAATAGAATACTCTAAAATATAATATTGTTTAATACAGTTTATTCGATAACCTTGACAGCGATGTATGAAAGTACATGGGGTGATGTAAAATAAAACTGGCGCTACCAAAAGTTCTAGTCTCTTCCAAGAGTTAATAGGCCGTCTCTTCTGCATATTTTTATGTGTAAATTGCGTATTTGGCAAACTTTAAAGGGAATTTTATTAAGAAATGAGCCTTAGCTTTTATAGCCCCGTTCGCTATTTCATGACACCAATCTTCTTGCATACCGTCAGAGCTGGTTATCCGGACCGGACCGGCGCCTGACCTCTAAAATTTCAGGTCTGGCCGGGCCTGATAACCTTCTCTGCATACCTTTCTGCTTCCACTCTATTTATAGAATATCAATACCGAGAACCCACTTGCTTCTTAAATTTGGCCTAAACTCTACACGTATTCGTTTGCTTTACGCTTAATAAGCCTTAATTAAATATAATAATAATTATTATTAAATAGCTTTTTGTATCTGCAGGAGCATTTGCTATCAAATGGACATGTACAGTCTGGTATTCGAGACAAAGCTCGTGATGTAGCAACATCATTATTATCACTTTTACCAAGGAATAATATAGAAAACAATCATACTAATCAATATCAATTACAACCTCAAACTGAACAGGTAAAAAGATAGCTTGCCATCATTCTTGTCCGATCTCTTTGTCCGACTCGGCTGATCCGGATTTTTCAATCCAGGCCAAATACTATTCTAACAGGCCGGTCTTGTTGACTTAAAAAGTTGCTTGACAATATTTGGATCGGATCGGCCCGGTCCCCGCAAAATATAGGCTAGGATGGGTTCGAAGTAAACTGGGACTGGTCAAGTTTTTTAAAACAAAACTGTATAAATTTTATTTAAACTTTAAAGAATAGTTGTTGGAGTGTCTGAGATGTAAAAGTTGGCTCAGCTTGCTCTTTTTATTAACTACAGGGTAGCTACCGTATCTTTTAGGAGCATACTCCGCACAGACAGAATCTAAGAAGAAGACTTAGTGTAACACAATATGATAATATGGTTGTATATCAATACTTCGAACAAGTATTAGAAGATTTAATTGGATGTATAGTTCATATAGAAGATAGTGTATCTGGAATAAGGTAAGCAATAGCTACTTGCTACCATACCGACCATCAGGAATAAGGTAAGCAATAGCTACTTGCTACCATACCGACCATCAGGAATAAGGTAAGCAATAGCTACTTGCTACCGTACCGACCATACCCTCTTTGGGCAAGTGGCAACTAGGTGCCACATTAGTTATGGTTCAAAGCTGGATCCAGCCAATCACCCTCTGGATCCCAGACCAACACCGAAAATATTCTAAATTTCTAATCCGACTTGCCCTGCGTAGGGTCGGGCTGACGTGAAATTAGAACTAAACACTACTCGCAGTCGACAGATTCCACTAAAATGTGATTCATATAATAATAATGTATATTTTATAGACAAGAATTGTTATCTCTTATTCCACAAGATGATCTAAATAGTAAATGGCAAACTGTTATTAGAAGACTCGAGATTATATCTTTAGTATTCTACGTTTCTATTTTAACATTAACAATGTATTTATTCTTCTATCATGATTGGTAAGTTGAAGCTGCTCTAAACAACGCTTTTTTAACTTGGCATCACTCAGTATAGAACACGAAGATATATTTATGGGCTTGGTCCGGCCCGTTGCGAGAAAGTTCTCTGAAATGATTGCAAAACTCGGACTACGATAACACCAAGAACAATTTCGCTCATTTCGTGACTTCACTCGGGATTCTAAATTCAGCAGTTTCCATAAATGATTGTTGACAAGGGAACGGTCACGCCCGTTCGATTACGTTTATCGGACCCTGCCCAAATCTTGTAAATGTAAAGTTCGGCCCGGATTACGACATGTTCCTTTTTAGGCCTGCCGTTTCTAATCTGTTTTCTATTGTTAATTAAATAACAAAAGTTGTTTTTTAGGTACTGTGCTATCGGTCATAATCCATGTGGTCAGGTTAACCTAAAATGTCCATGGATGGCACCTCAACAAGAAGATCCACATTGTTTACATAACACTTATAATTAATATCAACATAATCACGGGTTACTTAGTGATTTCATTATATTACATTGCTCACAGAGTAGTTAATAAAACATTTTATCTACATAGTTCATAAAAACATTGTATAGTAAAACATTTTCCCAAAAACTGAACTCAATTGCTTCCTGTCCTAATGGATCAAAATGGGGCAAGAAGAACTGCCTCATGCTGGAATCGAACCAGCGACCTTCTGTTTACTAGACAGACGCTCTGCCACTGAGCCAATGAGGCACACTGGTATTGAACTTTGGAAACTTTGAAGTGCTTAGGCAGAGCTAGGGTTACTCTAAGGTGCAGTAAGAAAGGGCAAGTTGTCTTCAGAAAACATTATGTAATTAAATCAGAATTCTGCTGAAGATCTGCTGATACTATGAATTTACTGTAATAAATGCTAGATTCTGCTATTTCACTGATTTAATGTTTACCTAACAAATACAGAAGTTATCCACTTCATTTTTTAAAATGTTGGCTTTTATTCTGAAAAATTGTCAATGGCAAACTCAAATTGGGCAAAAATGACAGCTGCCAGCTCCGGTAAGATAATATATTTCCGGAAACTTTCGTTTTCAAATAGTCGTAACTAATCCTTAAACCGCCATTACACAACTGTAAATATTTAAGATAAATAAGTTGATTAGGACATGGTGAAGGACAATCATTAACCCACAAACGAAGGACCATCACACAGTTTCCTTCATTTGTGGACACCGTGTTTAATGACTGAAGATTTCAGAAGATATGGGAAAAATGGTTTTGCAAATTACTTAAGCCTTCAGGTCTTTCCAGTTACTGAGAATAGGCCGTGATATTCGACAACTAGGATGGGATACCCCATAAGTGCAGAAAGCAGTGAGTTTGTATATACTTTTCATAGATTTTGGCCTTCAGGTCACTTTGAAACTATCAGTTTAAAAATTGATTTTAAAGGTTGAAACCAGGGCTGTCAAAGTTGCGGGCCGGCCCGGGCCCGTCTTTTTTTTTTGGGAAACATCGGAAACTGTGCAAATGTGT
>JAQGAV010001491.1:0-20523 GCA_034691345.1 Phasmarhabditis papillosa
GGGGGGGGGGGGGGCTAAGTGTTAGGCTATTAAGAAATATTAATATGGTCTTCTCCCAGAATAAAGAGGCCGTGGTCCCTGCGTATTCTTTTGATGTACTCCACCGTACCTAATGACAATGTTCAAAGTGCATCCTGGCAAATGTAAGGTTGGCTGTAAAGCCTTCGCAGATTGAGTTGTGCTATCAAAACAGGCTCATACAAAAATAGATTTTTATATTTCTTAACACGGCCTCTTTATTATTGAAATCGACTATAGACATTGATAAGTAAATCTTCTCGGGGCTTTGTGGTGTTGAGCGATGCTGCAACAATCACTTTGTGCCAACTTTCAGACACTCAGAAGGCATATATTATTATTCCATACCCGATGGACTTTGATATCGTTATTGCCACTCCGTTGCCCAAGTCTCACATGTCACGTTTGTGATTTTATATGAATCGACATATTGCACTACGGCAGGTCATGTAGTGACGCGAATTATTATCCAGTGGGCAACATTTTTCCAAATAAGTTAACATTGGGTCTTAAGTTATGGAGTTAACATTAGACATATTAAAGAAAATACTATTGCTGACTTGAATAACTCACATTTGAAACAGGTAGTGCTCTGGGACTAAATGAAAAGATAATTTTCTTTTGTGACAAGTTAGTTTCATTCAAATTTTTGTTTCACTCTTCTTCCTTTTTGTCAAACTCCTAACTTGCATTTTCAACAAAAAAGTAGTTCTTCATCCCACAAGAATGTATGAATAACGAAGAATATTGTTAAAATACTTATTTAATAAGTAAGGTTTTACATAATTGCTTCAAACACATTTTACCATATTCTGTCGGTAGTTTACTCATTAAGTCAGCTATAGTCCATAACAAACAAGACTGCAGTGAGCGGTGTTGTTTATGGTTTTAAAAATCGCTCTTTCTGTGGCAAAATTGGAAAACCTTTATATGGTTTTGGTGCGCAATTTTTTTTTGTTGTCAGAAAAATATTATGGTACTCATTTTTTTGTATCATGTTCGGAAAAAGACAAATACGCATTCGCGGAACCCTATTTATACCATCTTGCTCTGAGGTATTCTGTTTGTTAGAGACTACATCAGTATTGTAAAACTATATATTTTAATACATTACACGATATTTCAGCTATTTCTCTGTTCGTCTGGAAAGTCAAATGGGTCAAGCGAGGGCATCAATTTCTTTTCGAGCCGGACAAGTAAGTAGATGTACCGTATGGCAGAAGCAATTCTTCAATTTTTCATTCATTCAACAAGTTCACTTAATCTTTTTCTGGGATTTCAAATGAATTCGAGTCCGTATTATAGGTTGTGGACGGAACGCAAAAGACCAGTTTAAGTTAAGATTGACAATAAATTGGACACAACTACAAATAACTGATTTAGATTTACGTAAATCATCATGGAGTATCTGCCTGGTGTTCTGGGAAAAGTCATGCTTACAGAAGAGGAGTATGGCAAAATAGACAAAATATAGCTAGTATTTGGTATGAAAATAATTCGCTTTTGGTAAGTTTCCGTTCATCAGGCATAATCTAATATAGTCAGATTCAAAAGTAATAAGGCCTTGCTAATAAGCAGGAGTGTTGCAATATTTTGTCTGAGTAAGGCAGAGCGAAAGCAAGTTTGCAATCTACTAATACCGCGCGCGAAGAATGCCCGCAGGCGCAGTGTTGAAAATAACGAAATACGCATCATACACGGCCTCATTACTTTTGAATCCGACTATATTAATATTCTGATCAGTTTGCAATATTGTAAATAGTCATTGAATTATGTTAATTTCCAACAATTTGCTTTATTTCTGCTTCTATTTTTATTTCTTGAAAATCCCAAAAAGGCATGCTAAACAGAATGTCGAAAGTAGAACAAGGTACAATAGACTATGTTTTTAGTTCAAGATGAATAACTTCTCTGGAAAGCATGCTAATAATTGTGGAGGCTCCATCGTTCCACCTTCAATATCTACTTTCAAGATAAACAATCTGACGGATAGCAGTGACTATGTGAAATATGTTTTAGCTTGTACTAGGCAATGACACACATTCATTTACAATTTTTGTATCTTTTTCAATAGCTTTTATTTTAATGAAGAATATTACGTTGCCCTTAAGTTGTCCATAAACATGACGTCAACTGCGACTGGACCATAACGTTGGGCTTGACGGTGACGTTGACGTCGTATTTATGACCTCTACTTACATATAACCCCACAAGAAAATGTTTTGTAGATAGAAAAAGAATATGTTTGTAACTTCCAATTGATAAGATCACCTAGATATTCCCAACTTGTGTCGAATTCTACTACACAATATTTGGATTGGACCATTAAATCAATTTGGGCCCATATTACAATATGAATTGTAGTTAAAGAGATTTCAATATCGAAACAACTCTTTTCGACTTATTGTTGAGAATTATCCTCTTAAAAACAGTAGAAACATTCACCTTTTGCTCAGATATAAGAAATATGTTGGTGCAATTATCTTGTTCTCTTTCTACGCTTCGTCTATTTTAGCACGTGGCTCTTTCAACTGAATTTCTATATTTGAATTCCACAGACAAATAATTCTATATATGCTATTGATCAAATTTTTCAGTGTAACTTAGGCTAAACCTAAGTTCAAAGCATCATCGATTAATTGTGCATGTTTGTGCGAAAGAAAAATGAGTTTCCCATCATTGGGTGGGTACAATTTCGCAATTTTAAGTCACAAGGCAGTTTGAGTATTATGACCAACATATTTTATTTTGCAAATAGGAATCAACAACAGTTTTCTCTTTCTGAATTTGCCTAAGTGTTGGTGTTGGGAATAGTTCCGTGTACAGTGTGGCTTTTCAAATTTGTTATTGTTCTCACGTAGGTGGTATGTAAATGTTTTGGATTTCATTTTATTTTGTAGGGAATGCAGTAGATTTGTCGACGCCCTAATTTCAGTTGTGTAGAAGCAAATTTTTGCAGCATGTATCATTTGTTTACCTGGATTATATCCAAAAACCTATAAATCATATATTTTAATTTTTACAATATCCTAAAGCTACTTTTTTAATTGGAAATGCATTTCTAAAAGTTTGTTCTTACAACTAGACTTAAAGCACTACAAACTGATTATTCATGTTTGTTATAATTTATTCTATTCTAATTGTAAGAATGCTTTTACATCTAAACGGTACAAATGAACAATCTAATTTTGTTTAGGGTCTAGCTGCATCTGATAAACTGAGACCATCAATAATTATCAAATGTTTAACTACAATAATAATAAAACTGACATGTCTGCAATCCGGATATTTTTCCGTTTTGTTTTTCATGATTAAATTTAATAACAAAACCTTTTTTATGTTTTTTTATTTTTTTATGAAAAAGTATTATGATTTTCCTAAAACTTCCATTCACAGGACTACACATCTAGACCATAGCAAAGATTCAAATTGTTCAAATTAAGATACCCAATTTCCCTAAAATAGAAGTGTTTTATTCTAGAAACTACAAAAAATGTAGCTATGTCAATTCCTTGTCAATTCCTTCAGAGCGGATATATGTTATTCATTATTATAATTCCCATCAGTGAGAAAATAACTAGTTTTGCTCAACATTATTTCCTGAAGTAAGATCGATTCCTCATTTTGTGTTACTCATGCTTACAGTGCTTCTGTTTCGAACACTTATGTAGTTCTTTCAAGTTTTTCAACAAGTACCGTTAGTGGAAATTTGGGTCACCTGCCGAAATCGCAAGCCGAAATCCTGCCCGGGCCCAACTGAGTATTACCACCTCTTATTCAACTTTTCCATATATGTCTAATTTGGCTTAGCTTATAGACTTCACCTTTTCATACAAAAAGTTTCAGTCTTTAGGCTTCTCGCTTTTTCAAAAAATGGCCGACCCTGTTTCCTGTCCGGATGCAGCCACCTATCAAACTTCAACTGGACTGAAAATTGTACTTTTCTACCAAGTATCAATTTGTTTTCTAGCTATTGTCACCACATATTTGTGCATGAAAAAGCACGTCAGTGGATTTTATCATTCTAACTATACGGTAGGTTAACCGTTGAAAGTTAGTATGTAGTAAGTGTTTCAAAATATGATACCTTGGTTTTTTACCTCCTGAGTAGACGGATATTTAATAACTGACACATGTATAATAAACATTAACTAAACCATATCAGCCAAACTCTACAATTCGTATAGTTTGATGATCTTCGATAATTCAGCAAATTCTCCTATCCAAATGTATTAGGTAAATGTACTCGTTTCAATGCTTTTAAGAAAAAAGTTCAAATTTTGCTAAGAATAGAAAGTTGGTTTCTGATCATTGTGCTTCTAATGACATTTTCTGGAAAAGTAGAACGCCAACGGTTTTTGAGAGTCAGCTCGGTATTCAGAAAGGGAAGCATTTATTCGCCTGGTTGGGGTAGACAGAAACATCAGTAACCTAATCGTGCTGTAGAAAGGCTAGAAGATTTTCTTTTAACTTAACCTCCACGGAAATATTAAACTGTTAAATGCAAATTAAGAATATCACTTGATAATATTTCAGGTTCTTTTGAGGTTGTACCTACTTACATTTATTTTCCACGGCGCTGCACTGGGGGCAATTCAGGTAAACTCGTTTTTATTTTCAGTGGCAAAATGCTTCAAACATATATAAAAACATTTCAAAATAAAGGGAAATCGCTGAAAAGTTTAAAAATGATTATTTCTTTGGCGCAGGGTTTCGGCCATTCATTACGTAATCGTCTGAGCAGAGACGGCTCCTTTCTACCTTCGGTCTTCGAGGGCACGATACATGGGATAAATAAGCTGCTGGTTCCCAAGCGTTCTGCAGCTAATGAAAGTCAAACCCCCATCCTCTGATTCCCACGTATTCAGAGACCGCTGATCTAACCCCTAGGCTAAAGCACCCGCATACACAAAATGAAAAGTTTGTCTTTTAAAATCTGTGAACCCGAAATCATTCAGTCACAAAATTTTTTACTACAACCCGATTTCCATGTAGGACCATTCTCGATTTCCAGGGGTACCATCTTATTTCGTACTTATTTTTGGATCCATGCGAAATATATGTGAATCTTCACACTTGTTTCGTATTTCGTCATATCAGCAACACTATGACAACAACTATGAGCTATGTAGAGGTACATTAATCTTAACTAAAAAGTTTATTTTAAATTTCTAGCTTGCCCTTACATTCGAAAGAGCTATTGCACTGATCTACCGCAAGAAATATGACTTGTGCGGAAGCAAGCTCGGAATTTCTTTAGCTCTTTTATCAGTGAGTTTAATCATCATTAAGAAATAGTAAAAAGCTTGATTAACAGTGCTTAAATATATATAAAAATGATGCATTGTATCTACATCTGTTGTATTTGTTCGAAAGAAATACAGATCACAAAACACGAAAAAGTAAATGTTCTGCTGATTTTGATATTGCCACATTTAAACGTTGACTAATTATACCTGGGGTCCCCTGAAAAAATGTTAAAACTAAAAATTTATAATTTATTGGTTCATTATCACTATATGTCATTCTTGTTATGAATTTCACTTTGCCAATTTGAAATCGTTTGATCGCTTGTTCGCCAGTTTACATTGTAATTTTGAAAAAAAGATGTTGCTTTAGCTTAGTGTTTAGAGCAGCGGTCTCTGAATCCGTTATGATAAGAGTCTGTGGGTTCATTGTTTTTCTCATAGTATATTGTCTACTTCAGATAATTTTCGGAGAAGGTTCGAATATATACCTAATGTCATTCAGTTTCCCTCTACAAGGAAAGACCAAACTGTGCACCGCCTCTATGTTTTACAAGGCTTTGCCAGGAA
Organism: Phasmarhabditis papillosa; assembly: GCA_034691345.1. Taxonomy (NCBI): domain Eukaryota; kingdom Metazoa; phylum Nematoda; class Chromadorea; order Rhabditida; family Rhabditidae; genus Pellioditis; species Pellioditis papillosa. Next base: position 5,835 of record JAQGAV010001491.1, read on the forward strand.
TAAGTTGGTTTATTGAATTGTTTCTCATAATATTTATAGGAAACTGTATGGGATTGTTTCAAATAGCTTTTGTATTTAACGATAACGTGGACTGGGAAAACCGAATATTTGTACTAGAATGTGTATGAAATAAGGTGGTAGTTTAGCTGTCAACAAACACCCCAGCATGGGATACATATACGGTATATAAGCTGTACCGAATATCGAAAACAGTAAAGTTATGAGCAACAAATTATCCAATTAAAATATAAGTAAGGGGTAGGGCATATAAAGCATATATCATTCGTTCATGGTAACCGAGAAGCAACAAATAAGATGTTTGGTTAAATTTAATAGACACATTAACTTTCAGACTTGGGTAATGTTTTTATTTATCTGACTATATCCATTGATACATTCTCTGCGTTTTTGTTGATTGTCATTCATTACATCAGTAAGCGAATGAGAAGAATGTGAGTGCCTTAAATCAAAAATCCACACAAACTTTCAAAACAAGAAGAAATAATTCTTGCAACTTTCTGATCCGCCGCCTCCGCTCCCAAGGTGCTGTGCAATGGAGTCCTGGCTCCCTATGGTCCCTTCTTCTCACTTCATCCTCCAAATATCTGTGATTTCGTGTTGCGTAAAATATGAATAAACAAAAGCTGAGAAGTCTGAACCTGCAACCAAAATTTCATTAATAATGACAATCTTTGAACACCGAGCAAAACTCATAGAGATTAGTGTCTATGCAAAAGAACCATTTAATTTGCACGGTTCAAATCATTTTATTTAGCAAAACATACAATTTGGCAGTTCGTTTTGAAGAAAAACGAAACAAGGATGTTCTTGCCGGACTACTGCCAACAATGTTGTTTCATTCTATATTTTCCGTTGGTCTCTGGACATTTCAGTGGATACTCATAAAGTGGGCTATTTTACTTAAAAAAACCAAGCTCACATCTTAAAACTTCTTATTTGTTGTGAAACAGTATCCAAATTTTGGTAACGCGTTTAAACGAAAATAACATCGTATTCTTTCAGTTACTTTTCCTGGCTAAGTGAAATACAGTACAAGATCATCGGAGCTGCTTCAAATGTATGTTTCAAACTTTAGCTTCAGTAAAGGCAGTAAAGACAGGCAAACCCTAATCACAAAACGCATATAACCCTTTTCGATCCTAAGTGATATTTAATAAGGTAAAAATGTAATTTAAAGGCAACTGAAATTAGTAATAGGTTCTGTTTCCCGTATACTACTCCCAAAACAAAATCAGTTAATAGCTTCTTTTTTTCAATTCTCGTTCAGAAAATAAGTCAAAAATTACTTTAAAGTCGTCAACTTTAACCTAGAAGCATATGTTCAGGCAGTTCCCCTCTACACTTTACTAGCTCCACTTTTAATGCTGTGGATGCAACGGAAGACTCGTAACAGAACTGTCAGACTGGACGATGCAAAGGGAGATGAATACCATAAAACATACACAACCATGTGGAATTGAACTAACATTGATAATGAATTTATGTTTTATCGTAGAGCGTCGAAGGGGAGGATTGTTTGTAACTGTGTGCTTGACATAATAAACATGTTTAAAACATTTACGTTGGCATGAAAAAACCTGCAAGTAAACCACTGTTATTTGTATTTGAAGTATCTTTTCAAAGTTATTTGAGTAAAATATCGATATTCAAGCATAGTTTTACCACACATGTGCTTTAAAACAAAACAAAGAAAAACAAAAGAGGGTGCTTTAGCCTAGTGGTCAGAGCAGCGGTCTCTGAATCCGTGAGGACCTTAGGCTGTTGGTTTAACTCCCCGTAGCTGCAGATGGCTTGGGAAACCATGAGCTTATTTATCCCATGTTTTGTGCACTCGAAGATTGAATGTTTGAAAGGAGCCGTCACTGCTCAGAAGATGTCGCAATGAATGGCCGAAGCTCTGCCTCGAGGACATCTACTATTATTGTGTGATACGATTGATACAGGAAATAAAATTCTTTTTTAATTCCACAAATTAGATTGATGTAGGCTATATTCAAAGTCATTACACGAAAATTCAAATTTGAAATTCTGCTAGTTGTTAAATTTTTCCAAAAAGCCTTATTTGCACATCACATGCATAGTACTTCTCTTCCCTTTAAAATACAATATTTTCCAACTGAACGAGTAAGTACCAAGTTCTCGATAAAAGTATAATGTTTTAAAAAGTTTTAACGGTTCGCCTAGTATCTTTAAAGTAGTTAATTTCCAGTCTAAGGTTTACTTGAAACCTTTCATTTACATAATAAAAGCACATTTCAAGCTATTCAGTTGCCTCGAGATAGCGTCATGATCACACTTGACTTGATCTCGTACCATAGAAGAATTAAAACAAACTATAAGGCATATTACACTTCCGCATTTAACCAAAGAAAAGAAGGATCAAAATAATATTTTGATTTTACTCAACTTTGATTGACTAATTATGGGAGGTTCAGTAAGATCTTTATTTTTCATAATCGTACTTGTTACGCAGTTTGTAGGGCGTTTCTCACACCAAAGATTGTTAGTTGTGAACTTGATGAACTCAATAAAATTTATTTCAGAACTTTGAAGCAGAATATATTTTCGCTGGCTTCACTCAATATTTTCATCAACTATATTTTGTTTGAACATTATTTAAAACAACTTTTCATACGTTTTGCAATAGTTATTAAGAATAAGTATTATGTGATCAACTAATCAGACTTTGGCGGTTTCAGTGATTTTCTACCTCGTACATTGTTCTGTTTGCAAAAGACAACTATCCAACATTATTCACAAAAAATTTGGATTCTGCAAAAACAGTGATCAGCATACAATTCGACTTACAAAGTGTTCACCAGAGACCTACAGTTTCCAAAAAATGTGAAGAAGAACAAATATACTTTCTAACTATCGCACGATTCAATTACACTACAATTCGCAATTTAGGGTAGTCGTTGGACTTATCTATTTCAATCTATTCAGAATAGGCTATTGCTCAACACATTTATCACAAAGTTGTGCACACGTACTATGATCATAATGCTTTACCATTTTGTTTTACAAAAGTTAGAAGTCATTCGAGCGTCTTAAAGTTAATGCAACTTTGAGTAATCAAAGTTTGAGCAAACATCATAGAATAGGACTAAGATCGAAAATCAGTTACTATATATCTGCCAAACTGTTAGGGTAACCGTAAACCTCATTTATAAATTACTATTGAGCAGTCTTATATGTTAACGTTTCAGTATGTATCAAGTTGCGTTTTCAATTCATCTTTCAGTGAGTTGTCTGATTTGGTAAGTATTCAAATAAAGCCGTTTGTGGAACATCATATTGTGATCCAACTTTAATTGTTGTGCACCTTATACAATACAGTACAATATTGATTGCCAGAAACGCAATTTATCATGGAGATAGTATATGTTGGTATTTTCCGATTTTTGCTACAATTTAATTTTGTTACACAGTGTTTTGAACTTTTTTGTGCTGTGTCTAGAGTTTTGTTCGTTTTTTGGTATTATGCTCATGACACATTTAGAGGCCAGTTTCTAACATCAGTGACTACAGATTAACAAGATTAGAAGGCTGTGCCGGGCTCACCCAGTTATTTTGACAACTTGGAGCATGCCCGGCCCGGCCTGGACAGACATTAACAACAGAGAGATTACTCATATAAATTATTATAACAACGTAATTTTGCCTCCAAAAGTGACGTCACCTGGCCGGCCTAGCTCCGCCCCCTCACAATCTCGGCCTGGCCAGCCCGAGCCTACCTATTAAATGCGCAGCCCTGACTGTGCGTACTCATTGCAACATACGGCTATATTAAATAGAAACCGTTTCTAATATAATACATTTTCTAATGTATTACACTATATAGTGCTGCACGTTTGTTATGTACTTTACTCGAAATTTCGATTTAGCAAATTTTAGACTCTATATATTCAAATACTCAGTTCAGTGAATGTTTTTTAAATGTTTATAACAGGTAGACAATTATGTTCATAAATATAATAGTTACAGCTTGTCATCATTAACTCTTTGAATTTCTTAAAAATAGTCAGTCGCATGTCTGTTTTCCAACTTTCTCACGGGGGGGGGGGGGGGGGTGCAGTTGGTATATTCAATTTAAACAAATAGCCGAGTTAAGAAGTGAACTAATTGAAATTTTACCTTTAATTTGATTCAATATTATACTTCTTCGATTAACCGATATGTTTCAATCAAAATCAATCAAAATTTATTCAGAATCGTGAGATCACAGGAAGATTTATATCACGTTGAATTAGCTAATTTCTTCCATTTCTTTAGATCGTTTCGTGCTAGAGTCATCTATTTCACACCAATTTCTCCAGAACTTTCGGCAGATTTTCTAAGATCATCAGCCCATTGAGCATGCTGCCTTCCTGGGAGCCTTTTCTTCTCTATCGGGAGCCATTCCATAACTCGCTTAGTCCATCGGTTGTTTGTAATTTTCGGCAGAACTTTCGGCAGCTTTTCATCAAGATCATCATTTTTCAATATTTTTCAAATAAGCTGACTCAGAAAAAGATATTTCAAACAAACAAATTCAGTCTCTGATTATCAAAAACCTTGAAATCTAAAATTATTGCTTTTATATACAATGCTTTCATATTTTCATGTTACAACGACTAACGAGGAACTAAAAGAAAATTATGGCTGAACTAAACTTCGGTCAGAATTTTTGCAATCGAAACACCTATATTAAATGTTTCTTACCATATATGTTGGTTGATCTGCCGGTAACAAGTTTTTTTTTCGATTTGCGATGAAACTGTCATGTGCTTCAATATATAATTCCCCGAAGAGGACTCAACTATTTGAGTTATTTGCAAGTTTTGATATTACAGTTTTCACAGTATTTGCAATACATTGTGAAGTTAATGGCCAACAAGTAGCCTTCTGGCAATCGATTTATTGAGAAACACACCAGATGCCTAACTATTCCTGCAGCATACTGGAATAACAAGGAAATTCTCAAGTTTCTTATGAGAATAGGGAATTTGGAATAGAAAACAGCGCTTAGTAATCGGTTTAGGGAAAGAAAATAGGATCCATTTAAATATAAGGAACATTATCCTGATATTTCTTGGTTGGAAATTCTTCATCTATCTATGTTGGTATCTCTGACTTCTAATGAAAACATTATCTTTTTGTTAAAAAATTTATTTGAAATCATTAGAGCATTGTATTTACATAGAACAACTTGATTTTCCATATATTTAGAATGATGTTGTAACGATTAATTTACGAAATGTCTATACTCTTTTCATTGATATTCGATGTTTGCAATAAATAACAGTTACGAATCTTATTCAACCATTTGTTTGAGCTTTATTACTGTGTTAAATAAGTCGTCAACTTCCGGACGCACAGAGCTGGGCATTTCACAAGCCGGCCCGGGACGGGGCCGAAAAATTTAAGTGTCGGCGCAGGGACAATTTTTATGCAAAAATCTACTTGTTTAGATGATTTTTTTGATAAGTAGTATCCCAATACATCAATAGAAAAGTTTGCACACTTTATTATTTATCCCGAGCACTGAAAACTAACCTTTTTGAACAATATCCGCCAGGGCCGTGGCGAAAAGCCCTGCGGCTGCAGGTTGAAAATCCATTATTCTCAAAATTTGTGTTTTTAACTATCTTATTTGAATCTTTGCCTAGTTTGCTAAATTTTCAGAATAGCATGTTCTGTGCGGACGCTGTTCCCTATACTGAGTCGCCCCTTCTTAAGTCAATTGTTTTGGGTCAGGCTATTGTTTGTTTCTTAAGTGTTTTCACATCATTTCTATGCATCAAAATCTATCTCAATGGTTTTTATCATCCCAATTATACGGTTGGTTTTATAGTGCGACTAATTGGCTTTGGTCCCAGTGCTCTCGCTCACAAAGCAAATTCAAAATGAAAAATGAAGAGTATTGTACGAATTTAGGTGTTGCTGAGAGTGTATCTGGGGATTTTCATATTCCATGGTTCGATACTGGGAGTCATGTTGGTAAGTCGAAGAAAGTCTGTTTTTTTTTGGTTTTAAAATTTGATATTAGACTAACTGATCAGTTTTTTGGAGAATTTATTTCAACTTTAAACTTGCTTCGCTACTAAGAAAACGGTACACAACTTAATTGGAGTTATCTTAAACTTGGTTGAATTCCTTTCAATTCAATTACTAATGCATTATTTTAAAGGAAACTTTGTCATTTACTAATTTCATATGTTCAATCTATATTTTAGTCATATCACTTCATTTTATATCAGTTCTTTGCACCTTGTAATATTTACGTTAGCACATGGGTCTGCTTCATATTTCGGCATACGACAAATTCGGCAGTAGCAATGATGAGCTTTGTTGAGGTGAGCGCAAGTGCAAGTCATGGGCGAAATCTTTTATCTTTTATATACACCCCTTTTTTCTCCTGTTATTCTTTTTGTAATAATATATAACTTAATTAGTACCTCTATTAAGAACTAATTATAAGACACTTTAAGAACTTGCATTACTCAAAGAAATAAGTTTCGGTCTTCGGATACACCCTTGTGTAAATAATTTGAATGTTTCCCCGGATTTATGCAGCTGCGGGGAGTCAAACCCACAACCTAACATACTCACAGACAGTGCTAAAACAAGAAGGCGCACATCTGTCTTTGCTACCAAATAGGAAATAAAGCAACTGTAAAATCTTCCCATTCTTAATAGAAAAATAAAACCATTTCAATCTGTTTACATATAGATAATTTATTTCAGTTTTCTCTGACAATCGAACGTACGATCGCATTGGTATACAAGAAAAACTATGCAACTTTTGGAAGCCTAATTGGAAAAACTCTTGGATTCTTATCGGTAAAATATAAATCTAGTTAGGACAAATAGGCTTTGTGAAAAGATGAGGAATATTACTTCAGAGAACAATACAATGTGGTTTATAGAAAACCAGCTTCTTCAAAGATGCAAATTGCTTTAACTATTTGGAATATTATAATTGAATACTATGAAAATATAGTATAGACATGCAGAATTGAATCATTATAAGCAAAATCATCACATTTTAAGGGGTTGAATAACAAGTTTTATTAGATCGAGTACAATCAGTCGGCCAATTATCCCGCTAACCAATTATCAGCGCTAACCATCGCTAAAAATAACAAGTTTTTGAAAACAAAAAGTGCCCAGGAGTATTTTTATTTGTATATATTAATTTATATATAAAAAGGTACCACAGAAGGATACGCCTCGTTACATTTCGCACCTCAATTCAACATCTGTACTGTGGGTGCCTAAGCCTATTTTCTATACAATATTCATATATCTTACGATCTACTTTAAAATAAGTTAATATTGAAAAACTTCTGGACACTTGTTGTTTCAAAAAATTGATATTTTGAATTTTTGGTTACTTATGTGATAATTGGTTAGCGTGATAGTTGGTCCAATCAGTCTATTATGAAAACCTAGCGGGTGGAGACGAGAGTTCGAAGACTTCCATTCCACAACTACTACAAGTTGTGGTAGTTGTGGAATGGAATGTAGTATATATTCTATAACCAGTCGAGTTTGGAATGAATATATCACAAGTATATTTATAAAAAGTATTTTCATCCGATATCAAGATTTGGATCACAGTACAGGTTACATCAGTAGTTTTTTTCTTGGATCGCAGCACCAGTGAATATATAACGGAGCGTTCTGACCTTCTATCAAATCATCAAAGTTATATTTACCTGCATCAGTGAATCCAATGCGTTTTAGGCCTACGGCCCACATGGTCAACTCCGGCTTCGGGCTGGGGAGTATATTACAAGTATATTATAGTTACAATAACAAATACATATTTTAGGTTTTCTTTGGAGAAGCATTGACATTCTATCTTATGCACTTTAGTTTTCCACTATCTGGGCAGCAAAAGTTTTGCACAGGCGCAACGTTCTATATGGATTTGCCTTCTGGCATTGGTGAGTAACATAACATTAATTAGTGGTTCTATATAAGCCAATTTTTTCATTTCACTTACTTCATTGTGAACAACAACCATTTGAAAAACTAACGCACAAGCAATCTTGCCTCTCTCAATCTTGACAAAAACTATTTTCTTGCGCTCTAATATGTTCGAGAACATTTGATTGACTTGCACCTACACGGGAGAAGTGACCGAGGGGGCAACTGTTCCATGATGTTAATAATCAAATCTTCTATGTTCAGATACATTGAATATATTCCTATACACCACTCTGTCACTTGATACTCTTTCTGCCGTATTACTTATGATACTAAACTTAATATGCAAACGCATTTTAAAAACGTAAGTGAAAATATTCCAAATCATTGACATTTATTCTAGTAATAGTCTATTTCAAGACCTAAGTTTCCAGCGCGGTACCATGAGTACGGGGTGATGTGTTCTAAAAATGAATGTACTTTTGGAGCAAATGCATGACGTCCACCGTTTTTGCATTCTTTTTAATAACACTGCGCCCCGCTTCAAATACCTTGCTGGAATCCAACTAGATCTTGCGATGAACTAAACTTGGACTACACATTGTTTAAGAAGTTAAACCAAATTGAGGGTATTTCTGAAGAAGATATAATCGACCTGACACTAGCAAAGAATTTCTTGAATTGATACATATCTTATAGAAACAATTACAATTTGTCCACCCGCTTCGAAGACCAACGAAACAAGTACGTATTGTCTGGTCTACTACCAACAATGCTATTTCATTCCATATTTGGAATTATGACGTGGTCGGGTAATCTATATCTCTACAAGTATGTCAAGCACATAAATAGATCTACAAAATATTGAAATCATCACAGTGTGAATATGGTCAATAGCAAATGTTTTGATACTTTCTAACTTCATCTCTTATTGTAAGAGATAGTTTCACTTCCATCAATCAACGTAAAAGCAATATGTTTATTGTTTTCTTTTAGTTTCCTTAATCACTCATTCAGCGAAGTTCAGTTCACCAAGATATCTGCCGCGACTAATGTGAGTTACAGTTACATACATTTTTCAACAACTAAGAAACTAAATGTTACACGAACTCATGTTAGAGTGTTGAGTCAAACATAAAAATTGTAAATGTTCCGCTTCATAGAGCCCTATACTCTGATTCAAGAAAATGGAATGTACCTGCGTATTTATGTAATTTTTGTAATCGCGCCTGCAAATTACACGCGCGGACGGTGAGTAAGCGCCCTGAGATGGCACTGTGTTGGCCAAATAGGCACGAACATAAATCGGAGTATTTACACTCCATTAGAACACTCTGAAGAAAACTATTAAGTTGTAACCAGTGTAACAATGTTTAAGGCTGTTCCATTATACACATTCTTCGCACCGCTACTAATGATGTATATGCGAAAGTTAAGAAAAGGACGAGTAACAAAAGTGGAACAAGTCAACGCAGATGATTATTTTAACACTTACAAAACACTGTGGAATTAAATAAATATCGTTTGTATAACGTTCTTTAATATAGCAAATTCAGGGGTTGTCGAATTCTCATAATTGAGCAAATTGTACCGTTAAGTGAAAACATCAAGTTCTTGTAATTCAGATTTGTAGATTTATAATACGGTATCCATTCAAACTGTTTGAAGAAGTTACAGTACTTTGCCGATGGTTTTTCTCAGCGATCGAAAAAGGTCAAATTTGCGATTTTGGCCCGGACCTGCTTGCTAAATTCTGGTTTATATTCGTGGGCGTTTATTTTCTTAATACATTTTGACACTTAAGATCTTTAAGAAGGCGAAACAAATTGAGGATCAAATCTCACAAATTTGAGGAAAGAAAATCCAGGCGTAACAACTTATTTGAATTGCTTTGTTATTTACAATTACGCCTTTTCACTTTTACTTTAAAGAAAACCAGTCAACAAAGTTTGGTTTTAAGGTTTTCCAAAATGCTATTTTTCCGTGCCAAGAGTAATTATACGTTCGATATTTTCATTCAAACTCGAAATAATTGCATCAAATTACGAAAAGCTGTGGGATAAGCACCCCTATATTTTACGCAAACTGTTTATTTTTGCTTCAGATTGAAAAGTTCACTGTTTTGAAGGAAGTAGCGGCATGCGGTATAAATATGGTCGAGAGGCTCTTTGAACATCCGTTTCTATCAAAACAGATAACAGTTTCTACAGTATCTGAAGATGGAACAGGTGCCTATGTACATTCTGACTGAGACGACTGTGGCAGGATTAATCATATTCTTGGTACGTTTGACTGTTAGTATTTGCTTTAATCACGTTTCTGTTACTATGTGCCGGAACTTAAAGTTTTCAAACTTGGACAATAATAGTCACTGTAGCCGTATCAATATATTAGGGTTTGGAATTTCATGGGAACTCGGCCTGTTCGCGGCCGAAAATTCAACAATTCAGCCCGGGTAAGGACAATTTTCATGAGAAAATCGACTGATTAGTGTAACATTTTGATAAATAGTGTCTAAAAACATCAATTGGTAAAGATTATTAGAGCATTTCGTACTTTTAGTGTCGAAAAATAGCACCAACAACTAACGTTTTAGAACAGTATCGCTAAAAATTGTGAATTATAGTAGGGCCGAAAATTTTAAAAAGAAAAAATTGAAATTCGAGAAGTACTGACTTTCCCCAGACCTGCAATACATTAAATGATTCAGTTGCACTCATTGTAGAAAATATTAAAAATTGGCATACTTCCTAGCCTAAACCTATTAATTTTATTTTATTGCATTCATTTTAGATAAGTTCAATTGGTGTCGTTTGCAATGGTATTGTTGCAATCTATACTCACACACTGCCCTCAATGAAGAATGCTTTCGGCAAACTAACCCAGTCGCAAGCAATAGCAGAAGGAATTCTATGTTCATGTTTTGCATTCTACTTTAGTCCGATGATGATTATGTGAGTGTGATCCGTAGTTTCTATATTTATGCTTAAACTTCTTCAGTTCTATTTCATTAGCAAACAAAAGACCGCAGAGTGCGGTGGTATACATATGCTTCCGCAATTGCGTATTTGTTTTTTTCTGGATATGATACAAAATAAAACTAGTACAATAATATGTTTCCTAGAACAAACAAAAAATTGCGCATCGAGCCATAAAATGGTTGAACAGTTTTGCCACAAACCGAGTGATTTTGCAAACCTTACGCAACAACGCGCACGGTAGTCTTATTTTGTTATGGACTATATCTAAACAACCCAATAAAGTGAGACCCACAAAACAGGCTCACTCATTCTTTTTGTACAAACGCTGTTTTAAAACTAAAGCGAGCATTTAATGACTTCCACAAATTATGGTGGATTCTGTTTCAGAGGTTTGGACAGTTGGGTTCCGTTTTCTAAGCATCCTGGTTGGATTCAACTAATCTGCTATGATATATGTTGCTGTTCACATCTTTTTATAGCCATTAACAGAATTTCAGCCATTTGTTTTCCAATGTCTTATGATACGCTTTTCAGGTAATTTGTGATGTTTAGAAGGAAAAATTAAAGTAGGGAAACTAAACACTGTTTTAAATGAACAGCTTCAACTTTTATAACTGATAATGAAACAATTTGAATAATAATATTTCAAAACTAAAAAAATTATTCGTTTTAGCACTCGCAATACTAAGATAATGATTGCAATCTCTTGGATAGTGCCCATTATTACAGCCTGCCTACTTTACAAAATTTGTAAGTTTTGACCTTCACATAAATCTGAATAAAGAGGATTATATTTAATAAATGTCATTTAGGGCAATGCGACTTTTTCTTCTCCGACATGTTTTGGGCCTATGTTTTTGATAACAATCCGGTAAAATAAAGCTTCGGTCAACTTACGATAATAAATGTTTAGGCCTGTAACTTCATTTCATGGAATATTGACTTTTACAAAGATATAACGTTGGTGATTCTGATCGCCGCGTTCGATATTGTTACTATTTTCACCGTACATTCAACTTCGAAAAAGGTGAGTTCGAGATTTATAGAAGTAAATGTTTCTACTCAGAAGATGTGGATTGAATTGGCAACGTAACTAATGAAGTTGTCGTTCAAATTAAAATAATAAGAAAACAGCTAGAAAACTCAATTAATTTTATCTAAATAATATAGTCGGCGGACGAGTCTTATACAAGTTAAAGTTCTGGCGCTCTATTGCCAACGCGACCGTATACCCTTGCATAAGGCTCGTCTTCGGACTAGACAATATCGATAGTTCTTGAACTAAATAACGAACCAAGAGCAAAGTTTTGATGAACAATTATTAAACTAAACCATATATATTGTTTATTTATCAATTTATTCTATATACATGCAAGCAATTGTGAACCAAGTGAATATTATTAACATATTTTTGCTCAGATAGCTGTTTCCGACGAGCAGATGATTCGCAGAAGAAAGAAAGAAGTCAATTTTCTCAAGCAGGTAAACCTCTCAACCTATAAATGTAATTTAAGAATATAATAGTAATTAAAAATGCACAAACAAGAATATTTCAGGCTGTTTTACAAGGGATTGTTTTTGTAATTGAACTTCTTACTTATTTTGTGTTTGCATGGAAGTTCCAGAACAAATGGGTTGTATTCACATTGACAACGGTTGCGTGGAACTTGGTTCACACAACAGATGCGTATGTTTTTCAGCTCACTTGTCAAATTTGTTTATCTGTATTTTTAGGATCATTATTATCAGCTTCAATTCGGAATTCCGAACGTTGATGAAGGCACCTTTCAAGAACATTCTGCGTGAGTTAGGGTGGTGAAAACATGGCAGTTTGTACTATACTACGAGGGGCCACTCAATAGAAATATAGGAATAATTATAGATTCTAACCATATGGAGCGTACCTGTGGTATAAAAGGAAAAAAAATTAAGAATAACGAAACCACACAAATTGGTTTATTGCAACGGAATGAAGTTTTAACCAAATAATTAGGCTTTACATCAAAAAACAAACATATTAGCACGTTAGGCTACAATAAATACCAGATGCATGAAACGAAAGCTCAACGAGTGCAGAATTCTGCACAGCAGTAAAATTTCTAATTTCTACATCTTCGCGATTAAAACTTGCAACATATAGTACCACCAGCTCTTCGGTGGGGCTTCGCGCCGCCTCCAGCTTCTTTATTTTCAGTTGGTTAAGTCAGATGAGCAATATACTAAAATTGAAATCTACATAATATAACTTTTTATGCCTTTTTTTACCACTCACGGTAATGCAATGGCAAAGTTGGTTTTTTGTAGCTAAAAAATTTGGGTAGAAATATCGAGTTTTGTAGATAGTAAGGACTTGTTGTCTACAACTTTATTCTTACCTATTTTAATTTTTCAGGTTCTACTACTGGTTCCTCGGTTCAAACTGTTCAACGCAGCGACACAAGAAAGCAAACGTATCAAAGACCTGTTTGATGAATTGCAAAATGTTGATTTTTTATTGAAAAACTCAATTTTTAGACAGATATTCAGCCAGTTAGCGGTTGGGCACCGCCATTGCTTTTTTAATAGCTGGTTTCATAAATGTTATATTATTTTTCTTCTTTAATTATTTTTGAAATAAATCTTTTAAATTCATTTTTAAGCTAGTGTATATCAAAGATAGCGAAAAGTCACATACATTGGGTAAATTGATTGTCATCCGAAAATATGTATTTTTTGAATTGAAAAAGATGCAGGTCTCTGAAACTTGTAAATTCTAAATTATCATTCTAAATTAAGAGATTTTCAAAATAACTTCTTTCACAATACAGTTTGACATCCATTGTGCCATAGTGTACAGCATTGGGTTTTGCGTGATGCAGTTTAGCTGAGTTTCTACGAATAACTAGAGTTACCGCGTACGCATGTTACAACGACGCCCAATAAGCCTATTTTACTAACTAGTAAGACTTATCTAACATATTATTGTTATACATATGCTCTCAACCCTTTTTTCTTTTTCTATTTTTTTCTTTTCTAACAATATTGAATACAACTGACCACTTATATATATTTAACTTTGAAAAAATTTCCTATTATATTTTATGCATATGTAAGCTTAATATCAGCATTTCCAGCATCTAATATATTATTAGTACATGATTAAGTCTGACTTTATTTCTGGTCTTATAGATTTTGGTTGCTTTGGTTAGGAAAACCATCAAACTATCCCTGTTGCTTTTTTTAATATTCAGGTTGATCGTGTTTCACACGGTAGTATCGTATGTCAATAGATGTTAACTGGTCCCGTAAGATAACTTGTTTCCTCACTTTGTATAGTATTAAAAAATATTTTATTTACTGTACCACTCGTATTCAGTATATTAAAAGTAACACTTCTTACTTGTATGTTCTATCTCTGAGGTTTCTAGTTGCCCTTTTTCTAATTATTAAAGCATACTTAACCAGAACGCCTTAACCAAATGACTTCCTCGGCGTATACCAAATGTAGTTCTTTATTTCGATTTTGAATTATTAATTTTTATGAGATTATACCATAACCATTTTATGGCATTGTTGTTTTAGATCTTCGAAATGCCATCCAACGTCTCTAGCAATGTTATGTCTTGTACGAAGGACAATGGTTCTAGAATATTACCGGTAGGTGTATATTTTTTATTAATATTAATTACAAATATTACCTATATAATTAGGGAAGCCCAGGTAGTCAACGCAACTGTTGAAAGTAGCCAGCTTAGAAATTCTACCGTTAGCGTCCTCTCTCAGAGGTCAAA
>JAQGAV010001492.1:0-20520 GCA_034691345.1 Phasmarhabditis papillosa
GGTGTCTGCTAACGCGCTCCAACTCAAATTTTACGAATTAAGATGGCGTCCCTGTCAAAATTTTGGCCACATTTGAGAACCACTTTACAGGATGAAATCTTAGTGAATCCGAAATCTTTTTACTTTTTTTTAAACATATTTGCATAATTTACACTTTTCTCTTTCATATAAAATAAAAATCTTTGAAAAATGTCAAGTTTAAAAATTTGGCTGGTCCTCCCTATATATAACACTCTATTTCATTGACAATCATTTAAGTTTGCATCATTATCTGGAACATGGAAACTTTCATTATTGTGATAATCAAGAGTAAACATGATGTGTGGCTTTGCGTATTTTTACGAGAACGTCGCCTATTTTGCAAAACTGGGAATCCAGCAGCTTATTTATCCCATGTTTCGTGCCCTCGATGATGAATGTTACAAAGGGGCCGTCTCGGCTCAGAAGATTCCGGTATGAATGGCCCCTTGCGCCGAAGAAATCTACTAATATTCTCATTCGAGTGATGTAGGAAATAAAGTACTTTTTTTGGCAAACTTTAAAGGGGAAAGTCTTTAGAAATGTATCTTAAATTTTAACACGGTCTCTTTAGTCTTGAACAATAATACAATACAAATTTATTATGTTAATAAAATAATGTATCCTTATTTAAACTTCTATGGGCCAGTGGATCCGTATCCATCTTCTTTACTTTACTTTGCAGTTAACTTGCAGATAATTGACATGTATTGTCTTATAAATAGCTAAAGAGTGAATAGAATGCAGCGTGAAATTTAGGTTTTTAGGCTTTGGACATTAGCAGAAGTATTAATTTAGATGACATAGTCGAATACAGAATCTATCACCCAGCTAAGTATTCATAGCTGTCTGCTGGAAGAAATGTTTCCAGCGCGGTATCATAGGTAAAAGCGGTGTTATATATTGTGGACGGACGAATTGCTTGCAGTTAAAGGTCTAATTACTATAATGCGCGCGCACAATTATATCGGTTACTTGTATATTTCCTTTTGATTTTCGCGCTCCTTCTAAATTCTACCGTACCCCCCTACAAACGATTCATCCGTCGACTAAATTAATGAAAGGAAAATCGGTGGATTGGTGGATCCACGGGGCAGTCCGGGAAATACCCAATCCTGTAGCAAATCAAAATGTCTTCAAATAACAAATTATGAATTTCAAGTATGCCACCTTTAGCCGGTTGTGCTTTTATTGTTTTTATTAAACGGCCTACAAACTTTTTGGATTTGAATCACAGCACAACCCGTTATGCCACCGGCTAGCTATTTCTGAAAAGGAAATAAAGTTATTTGAACGCCAGCACAAAACAGAAAATAAAAAAATATAATAATTAAGAATCTGTCGTTCAAGAACTGTTCAAAAAGTAAGAATGACAATATGGGGAGAGCTGATGAAGCCAGAATTGTGCGATCAGCGCCTGCGAACCGTGTGCCACACCAATCAATAGTCTGAGACTACACCAAAACAGAACCGGCGAAAACAGAACTACGCCCGCGCTCCGATGCGAATGTTGGAATATCATGTACATATATAATCGGCAAAGTTGTATGTATGTATAATATCTATTTCGCACCCATGACGTCATCAATCGATTATTGATTGAGTGAACGTACGTGATTGCGTATATGCCCGCAGTGTTAAAAAACCCGCAGTGTCAAAAATTGAAACTGGACATACGCAACTGCGTATTTAACCGCGGTGTCATTATTTCATCGCGGTGTTAATAAAATTAAAGTGTTAAAAATTCAAATTTGACATACCCAATTGTTGCGTATTTAACCGCGGTAAGTTGTTGCGTATTTAACCGCGGTAAGTTGTATGTATGTATCAATGTCGCACCCATGACGTCATCAATCGATTATTGATTGATTGAACGCACGTGATTGCGTATATGCCCGCAGTGTTAAAAAAACCGCAGTGTCAAAAATTGAAAAAAATTCAAATTGGATATTCCCAATAATTTTCTTAAATAAGTAAACAGTAACATTCAAATGTTTATATTAAAAAACATTGTATTATCGTTTTAAAACAGTTATTAATTCTAAAACATTTATTAGGTGATTCATGGCTGGATAGAACTGTTTCTAAAGGTAGACAAAGTTTAGCCGTTAATGACAGTTGCTTAAGCAATATAACCACTTACAATTTCAATTTTATAAAAACGGGACGGTCAAAATTACCAACTTTGCTTTTATATTAAAGAACATTGTATTCTCATTCTGAAACAGTTATTAGCTGATTCATGGCTGGATAGAACTGTTTCTAAAGATAGACAAAGTTGTATGTATGTATGTATATATGTTGGCGTTACTACGGGCCTTTATAAATTGCGAGCGAAGCGAGGCTTAGGCACCAGGAAGCTAAACCCTTTTTTAGCCTGTGGGGGGAAAAGGGGGTCTGGGGGGCGAAGCCCCCCAGCCAGTGGAGCGGCCGCGGAGCGGCCGCGAACACTGGTAGAGTAATATTATGGTACACTTGCCAATAAAATATGTATTCTATCATTTCATAATTACCAAGTTTTGTATCTTTTAAAGTGATTTTTTTTTTCAAAAATTCGCTGCTATTCAGAGAAAGAACTATTCTATAAAATGAATAAAAACGAAATATTTATTGGAAATGTTGATCGTTGTTCGTTGATGGCACAAATATACAGAAAGACTCAGTTGAGAGCAGTCATTAGATGTTTAGGCAGACCTGAAAATAGAACAATATATAGAATACTAATGAGTTAGTTAATAAATAACCGATTAACACGTAACTGTTTGTGAGAACAATTCCAATTTTATTTACTGACTTACTTGGCTTTGTTGGATCCGATGAACATGGCTGTTCTGGCGAATGGAGCATAAGCAGGAACCATGGCTGGAGCAGCATATGGAAGGGCTGGAGCAGCCATAACTGGGGCTGGGGCGGCGAAGACTGGGGCCGGGGCCATCAGGGCTGGTCGGACTGGAGCGAAGACCGGGCTTGGTGCATAAGCGACGGCTGGTGCTCGGAGTACTGGGGCAGCTGGAACTGCAAATGGAGCGGCGGCGTATGGAACAGCTGGAGCAGCATATGGAAGTACAGGGGCAGCAGCTGGAGCAAATTGAGCCGATAGTACGGAGTTCTGTGCAGCGGCAAAGAGAGCCTGGTAGAAGGGAGAGTAACTGGTGGCAGGCCAAGCAGCCAACTGAGCGGATCCAATGGAGAACAAAGCGAAGAGAATGGTACTGAAATGTAAACATGCGAACTTTTAGAAACAATCATTAATCTGAATAGTAGTTTTAATCTGTTTTAAAGCTAACTACAGATGATAGAATAAGCAACAAAAAGTATTCTTTATAGCCATATTTAAATGAAGTTATTCTAACAATAACGTAAAATTATACAGTATAAAACTTACACGGTCTGCATGTTAGAATGAGTAAATCGAGAAGACTTGATGGAATATTCAAAAAATTCTTCTATTTTATACTGAATTACAGTAAACTCCTCCTACTTTTCGTACGTATGCGACACGTTTTTCTCGCGCGCAAAATCCGGAAAGAGCGCTTCTACAGCGCCATTGGATAGCCTTTGAGAAAAAAGTGCGAGGAAACCTCTCCGGTGGCAATTGGAAATCTAAATAGGGAATAGAACTGCAACTTATTGTTTTAAGTTGGTTTAGGAGTGAAGACCTTGGTAGAGTACAAGACACATTTTAAAATGGGAAATCCAGAAATTATGTATATACATTATACATATCATCTTTATTGTGAGAGATAGAGATGCATGAAACATACAGTAGTTGTATAGTACGGGTCAGTCACAAAAAATAGCTTCATTAAATCATTTTTCTCATTTTTCTCTTTCAGCTTCATTCTTATCATTTCGCATTTCTCTAGATAATTAAGAATTGGCTTTGTAAAATTGTATTATACCGTTATTATATAGCAACAACAACAAACTTATTCACTGAATTTGTTTATCGGTTAAACTGGGTCTGATATAACGTTCCATTCTATAAAACAAATGTATTTCGTACGATCTAGCATACTGTCCATATAGTTATTGGCTGTTAGTGCAAAGTATAATAAACTGAACTATTTGTGTATAGTCCGATAATTGCAAATTCTCCAATTTGGAAAAATACAACTGCCAGGGTTTTATATAGTTAAATTTATCTAAATTACCAGCTTTAAACAACCCAAACCAGTTTGGTGCCAATTTCAATGCTTTATTGACACACGGGTGTGAATCTGTGTTTGCGATCTGCGTGAGGTCGCGTGCCGACGGGTAGTTGATGACAGGTAGACAAATATTTGAAATAAACTCAGTGAGATTCGCACTCTTCCGGAATCCGGATGTAAGTTTTAAATTTTCTAAAATTGAAATGTTTTTGTCACTCCTTTGTAACAACAATTTTCGAAAGAATGCGTCCGGTCTTAAATCGAACATTGACTTGAACAGCCACTATGGTTAGGAACTCTAGAATGGACAAAAATATTGTTTTTGAGAATGTAGCATTAACTTAGAGTGCATTCAAACAAATGTTTGCTTTTTAATTTGCATAGTAATAACTATTACCATTTCTTTCCGTTTCTATACAACAACTAAAGCTAAGACAGTCTTATCGAAATTGTTTTGATAATTAATTATTTATTCAAGTTACTCGTTGTATTTACAATAGAAATGCAATAGTTTAGGCTTTGTTCGATCCAATCCACATGGCTGTTCTCGCAAATGGAGCATAAGCAGGGATCATAGCTGGACGGGCTGCAGCAACGATGACTGGAGCCGGGGCAAAAACTGCCGGTCGGACTTGTGCCAGAACTGGGCTAGGAGCATAGTTGTATGTGGGACCACGGAGGACTGGGGCAGCTGGCACGGCTACTGGGGCGAAGGCCGGTCGAAGGGCTGAAATAGGTAGAATGGGTGACCTTCCAGCTTTGTTCAAAGGAGCTCTTCTATTTAAAGTTCGAAGTTTTTATTCTTTACCAACTACATGTTTGACTGATTTTTTTCATCGGATTCAAGTAAAAAAATTCCTGATTGTAAAATATTACCAGGTACTTGAGGAACCATTGCAGCAACAAAGGGGACGAAAGACCGAACTACTGAAATTTCAAATATACTGGAGAAACTCTTATCCTTGATCTACTCTACAAAATGTTTCAAATCAGTGAATAAGAAATGACTTAATGTTCCAAGTTTTGTTTCTAATTGCATATGATATATACATATATATACCTGGTGCTGCTAGTGGTAGTACAGGCCCTGCTATTCTTGGCATTGGCGCCGATAGTACGGGGTTCTGTGCAGCGGCAAAAAGAGCCTGGTAGAAAGGAGAGTAACTGGTGGCAGGCCAAGCAGCCAATTGAGCGGATCCAATAGAGAAGAAAGCGAAGAGAATGGTACTGAAAGAAATATATTATGAACCTAAATGATATAGTTTTAATTATATTAAGATAATACATTTCCAAATTCAATACCGCGATTAGTCAGTTATTATGAAAATACATCTTTAGACTGTTTTGAACAATATTTTCAAATATGAAGACGTTTCCTGAACTTCTGTTATGCTGAGAGTTATAGCAAGGAATGAAAAAGAGCGTACCATGATATCATATTGCTTAATTGGGGTTGATTGATAGATGAGGAGAATGATTGTTGGGGACAGTCTTCAGTAGCTTTTGTACTCTTCATATGTAACCACTCCCATCACCTGGTATGGAAAAAGTAGAGGGCGCATAAGATAAGCTGCAAAACCGCTTCTTCTAATTATAGGCCCCGCCCACGGGCTAACCGAGCGCGACCTGGAATCAAATGAGCAAAGATGGAAGTGAATACCTCTTTATATATATATTGGCAAAAGTTTTGAGGTATTCAGATTTTCCACAAGGTGAATCAATATGTACACTTGAAGTGTATTTAGGCGAATTATTAGAATGTACAAGGAAATCACAACTTTGAATAATCAAATGATATCTATTATTTTTTATCCGACTCTTCTTTCACAAGTAGTAAGTTATCTTTTCAAATAGCAATTTCGAATATTTTTTGAACTTTCGAATGTTGTTTTAGGAAAGAAGTTTGGAGAATTTCCATATTATTCTAAAACAAATCATAGACCTTTGAAACAGTGTTAACTCAAATGCTGATTCAATGTTTTACGTGAATTTCTTGGCTTCTCCATGAATAGGTTCGCTCATCGTCACGGAACCATAATCTCGTGTTTCATTTCCAGTTCTGGACCTTTCGGCACCGTTTTCGTCAGAGTGCGTCCTTAGCCCGGACGCGGCGTTCCTTCTAAGACTATTTGCTACCGCTCAACGCATGGTCAACAAGTGTTTAGAAGAAAAAGGGTGACGTTGGGCGGAGCTTCAAAGCTCCAAAAGACTATAAAGACCTAGCTGAAGGGTAAATGAGAAATCTACAGAAAGATTCTACATTCTCAGCAAACAATGATGTCTGCGTAAGTTCTTTCAAATATCACTTATCTAACAAACTGAAAAACAGTTCCCAATGCCTATATGTTTATTTTTATAGTTAACCTTTGTTGATCACAACATTGTTGAGTTTCAATACAAATATTGTAATTTAACAAATTAGTGGTTTAATAATATAACTATATTCCCTTTCAGTACCATTCTCTTCGCTTTGTTCTCTATTGGATCTGCTCAATTGGCTGCTTGGCCTGCCACCAGTTACTCTCCCTTCTACCAGGCTCTTTTTGCCGCTGCACAGAACCCCGTACTGTCGGCTCCATTTGCTCCAGCTGCCGCCCCTGTACTTCCATATGCTGCTCCTGGACTTCCATTAGCCGCTCCAGCTTTTGCAGCTCCACCAAGTAAGTGAAGACCTGATAGATACAATAAAGTTTGGAATCTCGATAAAGCATCAACAACAACAAAACATATAGTGAATCCAGGGAACTCTATAAAACTGAGAAAACTTCGGGATCCAGAATATCAAAACCACATCTATTCTAGTGCTCCGCCCAGCATTTGCCCCCGTTCCAGCTGCCCCAGTACTCCGTGGACCCGCTTTTGCCTACGCCCCAAGCCCAGTTCTTGCTCCAGTCCGACCAGCCCTGATGGCCCCAGCCCCAGTCTTCGCCGCCCCAGCACCAGTTATGGCTGCTCCAGCCCTTCCATATGCTGCTCCAGCTATGGTTCCAGCTTATGCTCCATTCGCCAGAACAGCCATGTTCATCGGATCCAACAAAGCCAAGTAAGTGCTGAATAGTGAGAAAATACTTTGAATACTTTAGTGGGAAAAGAACCGAAATATTACATACAGAGAAATTTAAATAGCTAAATTAACAATTCATTTAATGTAAAGTGATTGAATATAATGAGCGTTTCCGAACAAAAATAAATTTTTTGTTTTCAGGACCGCTTAAGAAGCACCGTATCATCATCATTTATCTGTAAATTTCTGTACTTGCCGACGATCGATCGATATTTAATAAATAATTCTAACGATTCATTTGTTTTCAATATAGTTATTAAATAATTCGCATCTACATTTTTTGAGTGCAAAAAGTTGAAATATTAACTGATACATGAAAGAGAAACGTTACAGGTAGCAATCCTCAAATATGTAGTAAATTTGCAAATGCATTTTTATCTTTTGCATATGTGCCGTGCCAATCTGTACGGTATGCAAATACCTTGTTAAACTTGTTCTTAAGGTGAAATATAGAAAACTAGCATAGACAATAGTGTTTTTCATAGCTACTTGGAAGAGGGTTACTGTATTAGATCAGTATGACTGCTGTTCCAGTATTATCGACATACTGAGAATCTAACTAATTAGAAGACTTTATATATTAACTTAATGTTCACTTGCTTAAAGAATCTTTTAAAGATTATTCGATGTGAGTTATTAATAAGTGTGCAGTTAATCAAATCAAAAGATCGGGACAGTTTAAAACCAGTTAGTAATAACGCTAAGAAGAGAGAAGTCGTTATTTTTAAACCCTTCTTCAATGTGTTAATTCTTCCTAATTATAACCGGATAACAAGTGAACAAACAAAGGTTTAACACTTTATTGAGCACATCAAACGGACAAGCAGTCCAGTTTGCTCTAATAGCTAAAGAACATTCAGGGAACTTTTTAGTTTCGGAACGTGAACACTAGTATTTCAATGAGGTATCTGAGCCTAATGATTCTCGATAACTTTTATGATTACTGTTGGTTGAAGTTTCAAAAACAGGTTCGATATAATTTGGTGAGATTACTTAAAATACGTTTATCAACGCTGTATTTATACATTAAACATTACAAAAAAAGACAAATAATTAATATCAATGCACGTTTAAAATTATGGCAATGTGTAACGAGATCGTACAAAATAAGGTGTAAAGCAGTAAATATAGATCGTCATTATGAACAAAGAAGATTGAGAAGAGTTTGAAAATTCTTATATAATAACTTACAATTAGGTGTCAGTTTATAGTTAGTTCGCTATTACTTAGCTTTTTTTCGGAGTTCTCGTATTTCTGGGGTGTCTGGAGTATGAATAACATCAGACTCAAGGTAGTGTTTAGCAAATAGTCGTCCACTTTGGCGCTTTTCCTAAAATAACTGTTACAGCTGGTTCACTTTCATAAATTCAAAACGCAAAACTAGGCGGAAATTGCAACGAGTAGAATAACCGGCTGACTATATTCTTGTTATTTTTGTTAAAAATTGTTCTTATTAATAGCTGCTCAACTTTTTGTATGTATTTGTTGGTTGTAACAAAATTATCAAAGTTAGTAAGTTCACTTTAGGGATTGCTAACCTTTACTGGAGGTGGAGCAGTTGTGAAGGCACTATAGAAGTATACGAACAATAATGCGGTAATACCTGTAAATAAAGAAAAGTTTTTTTAAATAAAAAACAGAAAATAAACGGTTAGGTTAGAATAATAGTGCTAAATGATGGTGATATAAATAACTAAAGTAAAAAAGGAACTAAAATCGTTGCGTCTACTGTTCCCATACGAAATTTAGTTCCGATCAATGCCCTAGACTCGTCAGTAGGACCAGCATTAGAGTAACTACAAATGTTATTGACAAAGAGACCCATTCACAAAGTTTTTTCGCTCACAAAAAACTCCAAAGAATTTCCACTCCACACAACATAATACACAAGGTTCTTGATTGATTGATTTGATATTATGGCTATTCAAATGCATTTATGATTCAAGTTCTTACCATTGACACCGATTTCAAAGAAGTTTGTATAGGAGTAGGACAGGCTTTGATAAAAGTATATCTCCGAAGTTGTATGGGCCAGCTGAAGTAGACTTGAAATAATGTGGCATATATGAAGACCATTTGAAGAGAAGTCAGTGATCAAACAAAATCTGAATATAGGAATCAAGTGTGTGATATCAATTCATAGTTCATAGATAATATACGGTACTTTTTACAAATTTGTTTCATTAAAACGTTCAAAGGAACTGAAGGACTGGCTGGAAAGATTGCACTTATAAACTGCCATGTTTTTCTTTATTAATTACAATAAATTACCGTATGCAGATCAATACTGTGTGGGTCAAAGCCGAACTCCTAGGAAGAGCTCCAGAAGCCGTGAGAATGTATAAATCAGCGGAAGCTAAATAACATCAGTTTTTTACAGAGGACCGTATTAATTTTCCACTAGTATCATGGGAAAAAACTGAATTTAGTCTGCTTTCCTAATTGTTTCTGTTATAAATTTGTTCCATGATTTGATGCGTTTGAGTGGTAATACATAAGCAAAATAATTGCAGTCTTACATTCATAATAGCGACACTTCTCTCAGAGAAGTTGTCTGCGACTTTTCAATTCAACTGACCCTTTCCAATGTAGGACATGATAGCGTGTCCAAAAGACTGTAGCATCAAGACTGAAAGCCAGGCCCGGCATGCCGTTTCGGCTTTCATCCCCATGGTAGTCTGATGAGTTTTTTTTAATTGCCAACTACAAATTTGAATATAATCTTTTGGTAAATCTGCCATTTTTTCGAACACCGAACGAAAGGGAAAGAAGAATTATTTATTAACTTCCGCTACAAATAAATAGTTTGTACACCGATTCACTAGGGAAATCTGACTATTTTACTAATATAATAGCAAAGAAGCAGAAAAGAAAACATGACTAGAGGCAGGCAGTTAATGTCGGTCAAGATTTCAATAATAAAGAAAATATTACAAAATTTTGATAAATGTAAACTTTCTACCCAAGAGGAAAATATGTTAATGATACGAAAAACTTTTGGATCCCTGTAAAATTTGTGCAAGGAAAAAATCTCAACATTTCGAAATAAGGATGCTCAAACTGATAAAAATATACAAAAGTGATAACAAAAGCAACATGAATACTTAAGATATACTTTACCTACAGATTTTATACAGTCTAAAAACTAAATTAACATGAAAAGTTATAAAAGAAAATGAAGGCAGCAACAGTCTATACATAGTAATTAGGTGAAATCAGTAGATCTCGGAGAACACATAGCTGATCCTCGACAAACTCAGTTTCATGTTCATGCCATGAATCCTGATGGGTCCGTTTGAATTCTGACAAGCTCTTCTTTACGGTATCCTAAAGACATAAATTATCGAATTCCCACTCTTTGTTACCTTCAGCGGACTATTTTGATTGGCAAATCTGCATAACTTCATCAGAACATTCGGCATGAACTTCGGAACAGAATAGGGATAAGCGAGTACAATGGCTGACAATCCAAGAACACCACCGTGACGATGGCGAACCTCCGACATGCTCGTAGATTCGATGAATGAATCCTAAATTTACGAACCATTAAATAAAAAAAGTGAAGAGAAACGAACCACTAATTCATTTGTCACATCACAGAATCCCCATCTTATCAAAAAGGAAAGAGCTGACGCAGCTGCTTCACGTACTTCTATTTGTGAGTTTGACAGAGAATGCACCATCATTTTTACTAAAAACATATAAGGAAGAATAAAAACCGCATTATTGTATCCTTACCTATTCTCTCTTCATATGGCTTGAATGCGAACATATTTGACAGCACTTTCATTCTTAGCATTGCCAACACAGCTATTTTTGTTTTCCACCAGCAAGAGGAAGTTAACATCTACAATAATTTATAAAAGGAAATTCGACTGGTAATACCTGTTCAGCAATATTGACAATGGGCTCAAGAAGCTCCTGTCTAGCATAAACAGTGTTGAGACGATATGCCAAGAACCGTGTACATTCATTCTGCAGTTCTTCATCTCTAGAAATCAAAACATGAGAATATTAAAAAAATTATATTTACCCGATATCATTACAATAGTGGAAGAAGAGCGGGTAGACTTCAATGAATTCAATTGGAAGAACCATCACAGTATGCATAGCATCATGTGCGAATTTGAGAAAAGATCTCATTGCGAGGAATCTCTGTTTTTTCACTTCAGTCACCTAAATATATATTATGTAAAACATTGCATATTGGTAAACCTGAGTGTCCCTTTCGCCGTCAACCTCCATGGCATCATTAGTTGAATAAACACCACGCAGATCATCCCAGCAGGCAGAAATCTAGAAAACTAACGTAATATGGAAATAAGATATGGACAATTACTGATTGAATATAGATAGAAACAACTTCGTCTTTGCTAGGAGGCAGGAGATGTATTGGGAAATTCGGCGAACGGTAAAAACCAGGAAGATCATACACACACGCTGATACAAGGCATCTTAATATAAATAATGTGGATCAGCAGAAATAGTTCGCATACGCTGTAATTTTTCCTCGCACATTAGCGTATTGCTGAACGACTTGGGTTTTCAAGGAGTTGACTACAGTGTTCGTAAATTCGATGGCTCTCCACCCAAGTTGGTTCAGTGACTCTTGAATCATCATTAAACGTCTAAAAGAGGAAATGTTTTATCATAAAGCTATAATATACTTACGCGCTAGTTGCATAACTGCTTTCAGTGGGTTTGTTAAGGAAACTGCTCAAAATGTCAATCAAAGGTTTTAGGAACCGCGGTT
Organism: Phasmarhabditis papillosa; assembly: GCA_034691345.1. Taxonomy (NCBI): domain Eukaryota; kingdom Metazoa; phylum Nematoda; class Chromadorea; order Rhabditida; family Rhabditidae; genus Pellioditis; species Pellioditis papillosa. The sequence continues at coordinate 11,987 of JAQGAV010001492.1, forward strand.
CTGCAAAGGCACAAACCGTAGCCATTGCTGATGCCCAATTCTTTATATTGTCATCCTGAAAATTTCCATTGATTGTATTTTCATTTTCTAATAACCTTAACGGATTCCAGCGCTCTGGTCAACAATGGTTGAAGCCAGATCCACATTTTCCTTTGTTTCGAATACTTCCACATTTTTGACCCATTGATAATAGCTGCTGTAAGTTCGCAAGCGAAACGCTGATCTGACTCCTAAACGAAACTATTAAAATAATTTGTAACACCGAAAAAACCTTTGCACTTGGTACTAACTCCTCCAGCAATTCACGGAAAACAGGTGCAATTGATGGTCCAATACACCTTGCAAGACCCTGGGAATGAAAAAGATTACAAGATTGTTTGATTGAACTACCTTCAAAAACTTGAATGTGTGCGGCTGGAACGATTCCTTTCCCTTCTTTTCTTCTATAGTAAACACTTTTAAGAACCTGGACCAACAGATTGATCGGGTTAATTAACTGTAAAACTCACTTTTTCCTGAATTCAGCATCTTTAAATGTATCCAAAATAAATCGTTCTATTTCTGTCAACTGGGACTCATCCCGATCAATCGCATTCTGCTCAATAAGTGGAGCGTAACTAAAATTTGATATCATAATTGCAAGGCTAGCAGAACTAACGTTATCAACTTCTTCGGCCACGTATAGAATCCACGGTAATGTTTGCTACAAAACTGGAAATTATCCCATTCTTCATCAGTGGTTGGAAGCCTCTGAAAATGCAAGTTTAGTATATATTCCAATATTAAAACAAACTTCGGTTTCATACATGATAAACCTGTTATCATCTCGCACACCGTAAGGAATTGGCCATTTCGCACCGGCAGATACCTCAGGAGGCTGAAAATACTTGATAAATTATTTATTTTATCTTTAATTCTACCTTTGTAAATTGAAGCTCTCGCTTAACAGCTTTTGGCTTATTCATGATGAGCCAGGATCCAAGAATGCTAGTAGAAAGTTTTCTAGTTCGTATGTTGTTATCCGACAAGATCATTTTTAACTGGACTTTGACAGCCTCACTTGGATAAGGCATATCCCTAAAATGCACCTAAGTTATAGTGAAATATTAAACATGACGTACCGCCTCAATAGAACACATAGCATTCCATGGGCCATCTCAGTTTGTTTCCAGTGCAAATCTGCATCGTTACACAGTTCTATCATTTTTTCAATCATTCTATAGTATCCACTGCAATAGATGATTATTCTTCAAAATTCAATATGTAAAAATCTTACTTTGCCTTACTGTCATAGAGCTCTTCCAAATTATGTTTATTGGCTTCGATCTCTTCAGGTGTTGGAATAGCCCCCACTGGATTCAGTGGTGAACCTTCCGTAGGTTGAAGTAATACTTCAGCAGCAGTGACCATTTTAGGCTCAATCTGAAGAGATAATTAGAATGAAAACGGTAACTATTAATACACCATACCTCATACTTGATTCGGAAACTTTCATAGCACTCTCGAACAGTACTGCGAGCTGCATGCAGAAGAGAGATGATTGATCTCTTTTCACTGTGCTTTACTGTAACCAATGCAGTAAAACATTTCAGCTGATAGTCGAAATTGTTTCTCAGAAATATAGCATTTTGTTTGCCGTGGAGAAGGCAGTAAAGGGCGCCCTTAAGATATAGATATAGGAACGTTATTGTTTTAGCATACCTTGAGTTGTTCATGAGTTGACTCATTTTCGGGCTTGAAATATTCCAGCAAGTCATCAAGAATTAATTTATAACTGAATGGGAAGTCTTTCACGGAATTCAAAAAGTGCCTCTGTCCAGCAATACGATTCTAAAAATCAGTATTATAGTTTAATACTCGAGACAAGCGATACCGTAGGATAATAACTCGTAGCTAGACGAAGGAACATTTTGATAATATCCAAATTTTGCTGTCTGAATTGGAATCCTATCCAAGTTGATGCGCGTTTCTTAATTACAATTTAAGTATTTTCTAGTAAACAGGTATACCTTATGTAGAAGAACGGTAAACTCTTCGTTCAGCATTTCAATGTTGCCGCGTTCCGCTGCTATTCTATCAACGAGTATTGTTTTTGTAATTCTGTAACCAGTAGCAGATGTGGTATACGAATCCTATATTTTGTTGAATACTTTAAAAACACCCAAAGAGTTAACCTTGCTGACTCCTCTACACCGTTCTAGAAGTCCTAGAATCTGAATCATGACCGATATTGACTTTACATCGTCTTCTCGTTCGTTGAAGGTATATTCAAGTAATTTCTTGATGACATTCAGAATCATATCTCGCACAGGAACGTCACCAAGAGAAATTTCTAAATATTTCTATTAAATGTTATAAAATATGTATATACCTGGTGTTCCAGAAGGAGCAATAATGTATCTTTCACTCTGATGTCCTGAAGGATTATCCATCAACTGAATCAGGGGTCCATCGAATAGAGGAAGACATGGTGCGCATCCGTGAATAAACATTCGGATCTTTTGCAAGCGAAGCAGAACCTTCTTCCTGTAACAAACTCATTAGTCACGTTTATTAATGCTGACAAACTTGTCCAACTTTTCCGGTTCTTCCAATTCTTTCAATGTTGGAATAAAATATTCATTGAGCAGTGACGTTGCTAGATCAATGTCTTGCTGAGAAGGAACATGCCAGATCGGATCATAACATTTCTTACTAACAGGTTCAGCCCAGTGCTGAAATAGGATTTTCCAGAATAGAAAAATCAAAACTTACTCTAATTGGTAGATATTCATCCAATGGTTTGTCGTAGAAAACACGGCGCCGATGTGAATCGAGAATATATGTGTAACAAAGCCCTTCTAAAATATATTCACTGCAGGTCATGGCTCTCTAAAATATAAAGTATATTTGGAAACAATGACACAATGAATGACCAATGTTAAGTCGTTTTGGACATCAAACGGAGCCAACAGATCTAGGAGTGCACGAATTTCAGACCAGTGCTGGCGAATCAGAGGTGCAGGAACCTAGAAAAATGTAGCTTAGATTGGTTGAGAAGTAGATAACTAGCCTTGAAAAGTTTCACAGCCAAATTCACCCACCATACTGCTTGGAAGTCAGGTCGCTCTTCATTATATAGATCAGCTTAATTGAAGAAGTTGTTTTTATGAATGCTATTTTAACTCACGGGTGATGATGTCTTCTAGTTTTCTTTTAATTAATTTGAAAAACATTGGAAATACACGTTCTGGGTTAAACTGAAATAAACAAATACTTTAATTAAATACTGGTAAAGCAATTTACCTTGACAGCTACAAAGATCATATCTGCTAGAGCATCACAGACGACCTTGCTATCGAAAATATGTTCCTGTGCAAAACGATACACTCTCTCTAGAGCAGTCTAAAAATTACAAGTAAAACTGGTTGTAGGGATATAATCACCTCGTATAGAGTGGAAGAACAATTTCGAAAGATTCCTTTGAATATGGAGAGCGTTCCCCTAAATAAAATTTTGTTTTACAATAATAATATATGCGCTTACTTATGAAGCACATTATCTTCAGTGTTTATTTTACCCTTGCTCGATAAAACTCCATGGGCTCCGTGAGCCCCAGAAAACATTGCAGTTTCACCAGAATCCACCAACATGGTTAACAACCTAAAACAATATTGTTTCCGTTAAATGTTTTTTCAACTCGCTTATCAAGGAACATTCCAATGATACTTTCGAAGTTTGCTGTTGCTGAACAAAGTTCTTTCTCCTCCTCCGTTAAATCATCGCGGAGGTGAACCGCTTCGGAGCAATCCACCAGCGGAATCAAGTTGACGACAATTCCAACAAACTAAAAATGAGGTGGATAAGAAATACATATGCTGTTACCTGGAAAGTTATAAGTGATTTGTTGATATCATTCTTGTCCAGTCCTGGAAGAAGTGAGTTCAAGAAGTGTATCACATGAATACGGTTGGCGGTATTTTTGACCATAACCGGAGCTACATGTACAAGAATTTGCAGGGCTTGATACAAACGGTGAGGCTCGGTCAATGTTTCCAATGCCGGATAAACCCTAAAAGTGGAAAATGAAATAGGTTGACAGAATCTAAACTTACAGATCGATAATTATTGGAAGAAGGATATCCGGTGATAATGTACACGCACAAGTAATAGCGCCAACTGATTCTCTACAAAGAAAAAACTAACAGTTAGGACAAGGATAAAAAAACTTACGTGGCACTATGTTTGGAAAACATTGCCAACTTGAGAGAAGGCAAAAATATTGTAACGATTTCATCAAACATTTCCTGTTTCAACCGCATTTCCGTTGGAATCTAAACCATGAATAGTTTGAAAGGCAGACATCATGATACTGACAAAGGGAATTACTCTCGGCTTCTTTGTATTTTCACTTCTCTCACGTTGTAGGCGATATATAATATTGGAAAATAACCTAAACACTTATGAAAATAGAAGTTGCAGAATTAATCTTACTTGTTAAGGAAGTTTAGTATGTGAGCAGTATGACTTCCCACAGTACTCGGATGCACATATGGCTCGAACAGTCTAGCTAAGGCACGAAAATGAGCAATGACCCTAAAAAGTAATAAGTAACAACTTCAGGTAATTAATGAACTTTTCATGTGCAGCAGTTCCTAACAGGTAGACAAATATTTGGACTGATGTTACTGCTTGAAAGGTTTGTGAAAGACCTGGAGAAGCACTCAGCCGGAGAGATCGAACAAGCTGAACAGGAATGTATAGGCCTGGGGTAATTATTAAGCAAACCCTGGTAAAAAGATAATCAATCTGTTCCTCTGACAAATCTATGTAGCCGGGGCATTCGTACGCCAATCGCAATAGACATTTCAATGCGGCATTGTCCACATGCTTGCTAACTCCATTCATTACAGTGAACCAATGCCAAACTTCATCAAACCACAGGGAAGCACCTATGTTATGACTTATACAAAAATCCAAAACATGAAAAAAAAACCTGCTGTTCGATGAACTTCAACCGTCAAATTACAAGGTAGGAATAATTCCATTAGGCGAAATGCACGATGAATACTGTCATCAAAAGGACAAATGTATGGTCTTGCCTGAAAAACAATTTTCCTTTTTGATAACAAGAATTTTCGATTCATTCCGGAAGTGGGAAGTTGAGGAGATGTAGTCACTGTTCTGACAAAATGTGATATTCCCTTTTTCGAATTATGTTACGAATAAGAAACGTTACCTCATCCAATATTTCCTGGGTTGCAGTCGCAGGAAAATAGAGCCGGCAATTGCTAATTAGCTGCACGACATCTCTCAACAGATCTTCTGGCAGAAGAAGCATACCATTAGCCTCTAAGTGATCATGAGCTAACTAAACATGGTCAACAATAATAATTCAACCATAAGCATTTATAACCTCGCTGTAAAGTTCGTATAGAGGCTGCCAGTCAATAGTAAGATCTTCTCTAGTGATAATATTGCGTTTACTGAAAGAATTATATCGGAAAGGTGAAAAATCCAACACGTTCAGAAGTATTGTCACCACCACACAATTCGACTTGTTACGAACCTAAGAAGATTATTTAGGCAACGGAGAGTTGATTTCACATCCCGAAACAGTGCTCCTTTGTGTATCTTAAAAAATATTACGTTTAAAGAATGACATTTTTATACAAACCCTTGGTATCATAATTTGAACAAAATTGACCACATCTTCCTTTGTCATTCGATGGCCGTAATAGTCAAGATATCTATAAATTTAAAATTATAGTTTCTTCATAACAGTAACTACCTAGAAAGTGCCTGTGTCCAATGTGAAATTCCAATTGCAGGATCGTTGAACAAAACAGCTTTTGCCATTCCCATCTAAAAAGCAGAAGTCAGTTACCGTGCAGGTTTTTTGGAGCAAACCTTTATGATCCCCAGTTCGCGATCGGCCTGTTCCTGAGCTTCTTTTGCATAAGGAAGCTTTGAAAATTGCCAAATATTCCGCATATACCATTCTTTTTTGGGGACTTCGTCTGAAATTAAAATATCTCAATCAGTCACAGTGTTTTTCCATAAGCTTATCGGAAATTATGTTCCTGTGGTTGCGATAGCGAGTTAAAGATAAGAACGTCGTCATAAAAATATCGGGAACAAACCTGTTGGCTCTCCTTCTTCGAGAAAATCTGGATCATCTGCCAAATTAACTTCTATTTCTTCAACATCAATATCGTCCACCATTTCTTCGTCGGCGCTGCTTGAATCTTCTGTATCGTCGCCTCCCTAGAAGCTAACCGTTGTAAAATTAAACAACGTGGTTCAAATTTAAGAACGGCCCAATTCTCCCAAAATGTGGTAACTAAATATGAAGAAGCACCTGTAGCCATAAATGATTGCAAAAAATGTCACTTTTTGCGAAATGGAGAGTGAAACCTCGTTTAAATGAGTAATTGCATGCAACGGCTAATTAGAAAACATGAGGCAGTTGCGAATTCAGTAAACATAACTCATCCCTTTCTTACTCACCATAGCTACTTATGAAGTGCAATAAATAGCTACCTGAAAACAGCAAATATGACATATAAAAGAACTATATGAAAGAAATCTATGAACTGTACAAAATAATCATAACAATGCAAGAAGAAAACTATAACGGCTATTAATGTGTTCTACATTGTTTCTGATTTTCAGTAGAAAATCTTTCATACGATCTCAAAATGGGTGAATATATTTAATTTTGAATAATAGAACTAACAATTATAAGCAAAATGTTGGCAATGGTGAATATAATAACTTGTTGGAAAGGTTTGTGAATCGGTATTTCACAAAATATGGTTTACATTTGCCAGCGATTAATTTGTAACGGACTAATTAGCTCTTCAGTAAAAGAACAACATAAGTCAAACATCAATATGAATGAACTAACATAGTATTTCTACTGCAAGTATTAAGTCCTGTTTTTGTACTATTTACTTATTATTTCAAATTTGAAGTTGAAGCTATTTTAGAAAACAACAACATCGGATATTTTGAAATAGTTGCGTAGTGAAGAAAACCCCTGCAGTCATCAAAATGTGCAGTTGCGTATTTTCCAATTTTATACTTTTATAGCAGGCGGAGCTTCTTGAAACTTCGTAAATTGTGAAATGTTGATGATTTTATTATTGATATTTTTGAATACATGTGATTTGTTACTTCGAACTGCAGTTGGAAGTAACAAATCATATTCAAAATATGTTATTGTCTGACTCTCGAATCTGAAGAAAACTATTAATCCACTGCATAACCGCTCAGTGCATCCTCGCAAAACCGCCAAAAAAGAACTATTTTGAAGACCATAAAAATGTGTTAGTTAAACATTGGTCTGTTGTAATATACTCAATATAGGGTTATGTCATCTGACCCAACGAACGACCAAAGGTAGTCCCCGCCCTACCGAACCATTTTGTATTTACCTTTTATCTCGAAATTATTTACCTATTTGGTAATTTTTCTGTTCTCTTTAATAAACTTATATTAATAATTATATTGACTTGTATGAGGAAAATACATTAAAAATTAAAACCTTACAATAAGATATCAAAACATAAACTATAGTATAGTAGAAGAACACCTTTGGATTATATGTAAGGGTTTAGTTTAGGAGCGTAGAACCAAAACACTGTTTTCTGCGAGTCATAACTTGTTCAAAAATATATGTTGAAAAACAAATCTTTATCAGGTTTTATTAAACTATAACCTGTCGAAAAACGCGGCCCATACCGAATATTTTTGCAAAACAATGACTGAGCCTTTGTTGACGCAATCATTGTTCTTTCTGGCTCCATTGTAAAAAATGTTCTATTCTTGTTTGTCCTGAACGTTTGTAAAAAATGTTTGCATAACATAACATAATACTAGTAAGTTTGTGAATAAATAAGGAAAGAATCATATATAAGTGGTGTCGTTTTGCTTTTTTATGGACGAGTTCGTTTATCTAGTCAATTATTCATCAAGTTCATTAACCGTTCAGTATTTATTTACAAATAAATCGGCATGCCTAGCATACCATACACGAGTAAGGACACATCGTTCGGGCACGCTTCATTCGACAGTAGCCAAAGTATTGCAGAATTGAGCAACTGAAAAGATATCATCATCAACATTCAGGTCTTATAGCTGTTTGGGAAAATTAAAGAAGTAATCAGGATTTGGCAGGATTGAGGCTAAATAAAGCTTGCCTAAAAAAGATAAAAAAGATAAAAGATAATTTTATATTCGGTCGATTGATTCAAACTGTAATCTCCTAGTATACTGCTTTAACACTATTGTTGAATTTACATATAAAATATTAATTTTCTCTACTCGCAGTGTCCTGTGAGTCAAAAAGATAGTGTAAATGTATCTAGTTATTAGTGAAAGACAGTCGGTTGCTTAGTAACATTTGAATCCCGTGATTAAGCTGTTCTGAAGCGTATGTACCAGAGCTGCGCGGAAGTGTCACTTACGTAAGTCGACTTACGGAAGTGTTCCGTAAGTGGCCCACTTCCGTAAGAAGACGGAAGTAGTTTTCCACTTACGTAATTCCGTCT
>JAQGAV010001493.1:0-20519 GCA_034691345.1 Phasmarhabditis papillosa
TTTTATATCAACGTATATTGCACTAGGTTACCATTTAAAACGTTTAAGTCGAAAAAAAATGTATTTTTTATTAATTTGTTTGTAATAAACACCAAAAAAAGTGCCAAAAGAAGCCGGCCCGGCCTACCCGGCCTGATCTCCAAAATTTCATAAAGCTCTGAAACGGGCTATATATCCAATATGGCTTAAAGCTTACTAATATTCCGAATAGTCTTTTCTAAGCAATCTACTAACAAGCGGAACTATATTGTTCTACTATATTCTCCTACTATCCGAGTCCTAGAAAGAAATGGCTGGAGAAACCCCCTGCAGTGAAGATAGGGCTAACTTCCGCCTGTTCATGTTACAAACAAGTCTTCGGTTACATTTGTCGTATGGCTACATAATATCATCTCATTAACAGCTAATAACAATGCAATTACGAGTGAATAGGCATAGACGATGAATGTGATGAAACCGGTATCCATTTGGGAAGAAGCATGGATACCCGGGGAAAGCCGAGTCAGAGCTAGGAGAGATACAGAACTTAACAGGAGTGTGCTTCAAAACTTAGCCTGAACAAACCCAAATATGAGACCAAACATTTTAAAATTTATATAAATATGTCATAAATTAGATATATTACGAGAGGCTTTGGTAAAGAACATCGTGAAAATAGTCGAGATGGAATATTCAATCGCAAATATAAGATAATTGAAAATGTTTGGTTACTTTGGTTACACTAGTATGAAATAATAATAATAATAACAACAATAATATTGATCGATTACACAATGAAAGTGTTGAAAACATGACTATTTTAAGGTAAGTTCCAATATCTAAGTGGGAAAATCTGTCAGCAGCCGCGGGAACGTGACGGTCCTGCCCAGCTCGTCGTTAAAATTTTTGGGCCCGGCACGTGACATTCCCACCACTGATTGCCAGGATGCTATGGCTAAATCGTAATCGCAAAGATTTTCTTCATTGTCGTAGTACTCTGATAGAAAACGACTGCACACAATCAGCAGCGATACAGCAAACCGGTTGGCTTAAATGACGTCTAGGCTAACTAGGAACAAATCACATCCAACAACGGAAATAAAATTCGAAATTGATAACTATGTGTAAATGAAAGTGAATATCATAATCTGTTAAAAGCTTACACGGGGCCTCGAAGATTCAGGATGCTGGATATAGTAGTCATTTGTGAGAGCTAGATTTAGTTACTGTAACAAATCGATTTGAATCAAACCGCGAGGGATAAAACCAGGTCTTACCGTCAAAACTATAGTATAACTGAACAAAAGGTAGACTACATATTTAGCTTGCGAGACAAGTTGGTATTTTCATTCACAAATCGGTGAAAATGAAAAGAATATACAAAGAAATATTATAATTATCAAGGTTACACATCTCAATTAAAAAAACTTGCCATAATAAGCTAACACTCTTATAATTGTCGCATCTTCGATAACTTTACTAATGGACTTATGCGAAAGACGAATGCCCTTGAGATAGAACACACAGTCCAGAGGCGAAAAGTAAAACTAGACAAGTTACTCGTAATAGAGGAAACGATTAGGAATAGAGAGAAAATACCACAAATATTTTAATTGGAAGCATGGGCATATTAATAAGAAAACTAGTGTAAAGTCCTAGGATTGGGAGAGGAAAACCTTCTTTAGATCGATGGGATCAGGCAGGAGCCATGCTTTAGAAACAAAGCAGCATGAGCGGAAGAAAACAACAAAGTATAGCCGCATTCAAGAAATTCGGTTCGTCCAAGAGTGAATCATACAAATGTTGGACACTACTAGACAACTAGCCAGTAAACAGGTATACGAACTCGTTGAACAACAGTTGAATGTGTGTACGCCGACGGCAGCGAACTACACTAACTAGATAATCTTCACCGACAAGAAGTAAACCTGTAAAATATCTAAAGCAAATCGACACTGAATAGATGGGTATTTCACCTCGACCTGAAGAGGATGTGAAGGACACCAGCGCCAAGTGGTTTAAACAATAAGAAACCAGGAAGGACAACTGACAGCATCTGAAGAAACATCAAACAAACCAGAAAACATGCGCACAACCAATTGCGGAAGATTGAAGTGACAAAGCAGCAATATGAACTATTTATTATTCAAATATAATTATGGATGCACAAACGAACGTTTGATCACCGGTTTCCCACCAAATCTGCACAATAAAATCAAACTAGAATAATACGGCACATAAGCACTGAGATAAACAAAATTACTAAAAAGGAGATAAAAGGGGATAAATATAACTCTAAGACCTGTTTCCAGGTATAATACATAATGGAATCTGAGTCAGCTAACAATAAAAATAAAAATTATTAAAACAATAAGAGAACCTATACATGAGATCGTAGAAGCATTTGGGCTAATACGTTGAAATCGAAGCCAAACTGGGTTGGAAACGAACCAATCCATCAGGTCTCCATTCCATCAGGACTCGAATCGAAGGACAATTTCCTGGACGTTCGCTGAGCGCTCTTCTTCAAGGACGCAGGTGTCTTCCTTGGCCGGAGGTTATATCTGAATTTGATAACTACAGAAGCTTTTACCAATTGATTACCGTGATGAATGGAAAGGGGTGGAGCGGCTTTCAGGATCATTGGCTTCGCCATTTACTCGTGGTAAATCTCCATCCAGTTGAATTGCTGAGATACTCCTGTGGAAAATAAATATCACAAAACGGAACTAAATGTGAGGCAACCTTTTAAGGGGAGTTGCCGAAAACCTCTTTAAATCTTTCTCGTCAGACATCATAGGAGAATCGCCACTAAAAAAAGGACACATTACAACTCAGCAGATTACACGACTAACTCTGCATAAATCATAGTGTTTGAGGGTGTCGCAGGTCGCTCATCGTCACCATCACTATCGAAGCGCAGTCTCCTGACGCATCTATCCTCATTTCGTTCGAATGCGAATGTTCTCCTCCGATTAACTTCACAATCCGGGTAATCTAAAACCAGCGTGTAAATAACAATTATTACGGAACAATTACCATCATCGCCAAATTCATCTATTTCTCTACAAGTGGAGAACAGTGTAGGTGACTGTATCAGAGCAGTTGGAGTACTGACGCAATGGCCCTAATACACAATTATAGATGAACTGTAAAGGGTTCGCCAACCTGACTGAAATCAGAAGTCCTACCAGGCTTCGCAACCGTTGTCGGTGTAGTCGGCGAATCACTATCTTCAGCGACATTGGAAACGATTTCCTGAACAAATTACAACTTAAAATACGACTGCAAAAGACCGCCAACCAATTTATCTTCCCGTTGCATCCATGGTTCAGATTCCATCATCGACTGAATCTCAGGTTCATTGAGCAGCTGTTCGGCAGAAGGTCTCATCTTGGGATCCTCGCAGGTCATCCACCTAATCAATCGCTTGAGCCCATCGGAATATCCTGTTAACAGAAAAATAACGGTTTTATAAGAGACAACACACACCATCGAACATCTCATCCGGAATTGGTTCGCTTCTAATGCGTTGCCATTTATCGCCATTCTGAGGCAAGTTCTTCCGGATAATTATCTACAACACAAACATAAATGAAACAGCAACAGTAAAAAGTTTACTTCGAGAATGGTCATTCCCAAGCTGAAAATATCGGCTTCTTTAGTTGGTGCATCGTTGAGTACTTCCTTAGCGAGGTATCTGCAGTCTCCCTCATCACCCATTACACGATCGACCTGAAACATAAATAGTCTAAATTATATTTACAGCGAATACATACTGAATCAATTTGAACCATTAGTCCAAAATCTCCTAACTTGCATACAACTTCTTTTGTCACCATAACATTCGCTGGCTTAATGTCCACATGAATGAGGCCGTTCGAATGAAGATGATGCACAGCCTGAAGCGAAACATACTCTATCAAAAACAAGAACAAAAGACAAATACAGGAACGAAAGATGTTACAGCAACATGCGGCCATCCGGAATGATTATCACCTTAGATTTACCTTTGTTAAGTCGATGAGAAAGTGCCAAATATCGCATTCCTTGACATTATCGGACGATTCTGATAGCAAAGCTAGGTTCGTCTCACAAAGCTCAGTCTGAATATGTAGCCGACCACTAAACAGCAGGTATAGAGTTGTTGCTACGATCCTCATACTTCTCTTCCCAAGCTTTACAAAAAGATACCAAGTTCCTATGAGGCGGGGTCACTTCAAGCATCTTGACTTCACGATGCTTGATTGAGCGGCACGACGTAAACTTCAGCGCTTCTCTAACAATCTTCACCGCGTACTTCTGCTGGTCTACATTGGAAGTTACAGCATACACCTAAATTTACAGTTACATCCGGGTAGGAGTAGAGCTTATGTACTTCTCCGAAAGATCCTTGGCCGACTTTCCGCAAAATTGTGAAGCATTGCTCGAAGTAGCTTCTTCCAGAATCAGGATCGTATCCGGGTGTTGCCCCCACTAAAGCAAAAAAACATACTTGGTTACACCAATGCCTACTTACAGTCGAAATGATTGTTCTCCTTGTATGTAATGTGATGCAGTTTCATCAGATCATAACGCCTGGCTGCACGACGACTTATAGCTGGAGCTGTTTTCGAAATTCTTGGTGACAAAATTCGCATTGGAGTTCTAGCGGTGATCTAAATAATATTACACTAACAATTCCCCGATAACGACAAACCATTTCACGTCGAGCGGTGAGCGTTAAAACCCGGTTAGGCAAAACAGGCCGAACTGGTGATGTAGGTTCTTTGAAATGGCTCAAGGAACCCATTTCTGAAATATACACATTGTGGAAGATGATTAACAAGGAAAACAAGAAAAACAACTAACAAACATGCAGGAAATTAATCGCAAACTACTGGGAAACAAAAAAATTCTCGACAAGATCGAAAATACGCTAAAATAATCGGGCAAATATCATTTTCAAAGTCTGACGATAATAATATAAAGGGAGAAACACCTGAATCGCACATAATAAAAATCAAATGATAGGAAAACAACGTCAAAATGTAAAATGAAAAGACGAAACCTCTCAAATGACTGTGAGATGAAATTTGAAAGCTGCAATTTCCCGCATAGTGAATTCGACCAATCACAGAGCAGGGCTGCGTAGAGGCCGGGCGGGACTGCGACTTTTAAAAATTGGCCTGCTTTACGACCATATATCAAAACAGCAAAATGATCACTTTATTTAAAACAATATAGCACAGGTGTATCACAAAAATATCAAAATATGGCAAGCATACAAACAAAATATACAGAAAAAATACAACAAAATATACAGAAAATAGCACTCTTATAGAGCTGCTAATAGAAGGCACTAATGGGATCTATCTTCGGATATGTACAGTTCTTCTACCCTGTAAACATTTTTGTGGCGTCGTTCACGGAAACGGGCAACATCCTTCCTAGTGATCATACCACGGAGCTAAATTTTAAAATTATCAAATAAGAAATTATGGAAACATACCCTATTTTCGTCATTTACAACCAGTAAGTATCTTAGCCCAAGCCCACGGAATAACCGGAAAATGAAGGGCAAAGAGGCATTCAACGGCACTCTATGAGGATGTGGATGCATGAATGGTTCCAGGTCAATCCAGCATTGTTCGTCTACGTGATCCAGTTGCAGTTCGTCCAAGCATTCAATTCTGAATAAATATCTGAACATTTTACCGAATTTGTTTGACAAACGTGTCTTCGTTGGTGAGATCGGAGAATGATAATTTTTTCTCGGGAAGACCATCTATTTGTGACGGATCCTCAACGAACATCTGGAATGACATGTGTGATATATCAGTGAATAAAATGAGTACCTTGTTTTTTAAAAGAATATAAAGATGGGAACGAAGGATGATGCCCTTAACAAGACCATAGTCAGGTAAGCTTCGCTGTGTAACAGCTTCCTCGATTCTATCTACTACGGGAAAACCATGATGGCTCGTAGACCGCAACACATCCATTAGACGAGATACTTTTACACGACGCTCAAGCGCAACAACATCGGGCCGCATTACTTTCCTAATGAAAAATAATAATGACAGTTTGTACTACTAAAACTCACTCAGAAAGAATATTCCGACTAAGCTTAGGTGGATGCCAGCCCAGAATAGGAACTTCCTGTAGATCAATAAGCGTATCATAAATTCCATCATTGAACAGGTCTCCAACCCATTTGGTCACCATGAGCACGAGCATGATTGGAAGTCCGAAGGTGATGTCCTAAGACAATGATGTTTGAATAAATTGGAGATAAACCAACTCGTGTTGCTTCCATGATAATAGCTGTGAGGGAAATTGTCATACGTACAAGTCCGCCAAGCTGAGCGGCAGCACCAGCAAGAGCATACTTACCCGGATCAATTCCTGTCTAGACTTCACGTTAGCAAATATTTATTCGGAACGACTTACCACTTGGGGAAACAACCTCTCAACACCAATACCGAAAAGACGTCCCCATGCAGCCCCTGTTAAGAGAGCAGGAATAAAAACACCGGATGGTACCGATATTCCAAAAGTCCATAGTGTTAGCAGGAAATACTCGACACAGAAAATTATTAATGTCCATGGGCGATAGGAATCTGGATTCAACTTTTAAAGCAAGCCGAACAACTGAACGACTTACTAACTGGACTGTGGAACAAGCTTTTGACGTTATCTTCCGGATTTTGGAAGAATAAATTAGCAACTGCAGAGTACTCTCCCTTCTTGCACCACATCTTAACATTGAGTACAATTGTTTTGAAGAAATAAGGCAACCAACCTGATTAACAGTTGTTATATTTGGATTAACTCCAACTGGTACACAATCGTC
Organism: Phasmarhabditis papillosa; assembly: GCA_034691345.1. NCBI lineage: Eukaryota > Metazoa > Nematoda > Chromadorea > Rhabditida > Rhabditidae > Pellioditis > Pellioditis papillosa. Next base: position 6,815 of record JAQGAV010001493.1, read on the forward strand.
AACCACGAATAACGTCACGAAGCCAGTGAACGCAGATACAGCAGCTACCAGCAAACACTCCAGCAGTTTCTGCCATTTGTTAGTTATATATTTCTTTCGGAATTCGGCGAGACGAGAGTTCAAATAATTGAAGAGAGCTCCAGTAAGACCGCCAAAGACTCCGATTGCAACGAAAAACGGAATCTCCCATATGTTGTAGTTATGATTCTGAAAAAAATGCAGGTACGAGTTATGTGAATCATGGTTACATCAAAAACACCAAAGTTGGCTAAGCCATTCCATGATAGAAGGCCACTTTTGCCGTTAAACCAACTGAGAATGGAGCTAACTGTGAATGAAGAGACAGTCGCAGAGAAAAACTAAATAATGCTTAGCTTAATTCAGTCATAAATTTTTTTTTACCATTCTCCACGTGAGATTTTGATTCCAAAAACTAGCACCCTCCTCCAGAGAGAACAACACTCCGCCAATTGGAGCTCCAAAGGCAGCAGCCACGCCAGCAGCAGCTCCCGCGGATACAAAATCACGCTTTTCTCTGGAAAAATTATAGGTAGAAGCTGTATTAACATAAATCAAACCTGTCATTTCTAAATGCCTTGAAGCATCCTGTGTCTATGTTCAATGATTTACATCGACCCTCCGAAACGCCAGCACCAACAACTGCACCCGAATGAATCATCGGACCCTCCTGAAAACAAATAGTTATTGTGCAATAAACTGTTTGCAACAAAAATGTTCAGTAGGAGGTTAGTTATAGTCATGTACAATGAACAATCCATCGTTGATTAACTTGTGCGAACAAACTGTTCAAATTAAATTAACTGCAGACCCGAGTGTTCTTTACAAGCATTTGATTCTTACAAAATAAAACAAAAACTGTGATTAATGTTCCCACAAGTGTATTCGCAGGATTGATACATACTTTTCCGGCACAAAGACCACCGGCGACAGCACAAGCAACTCCAACTGCTTTTGCACAAAGTGTTTTGAGGCTAGCCACTTGTGGTATTCCAATTCCATTGAGATAGCACTTTACTTGTGGAATACCGGAACCTGCAGCTATTGGAGAAACAAATATTACCTAAATTATCGGAATAAATGGACGATAAAAAGACATAATGATACCAATACAGCAGCTATGGTGACTAGGACACAGTTGTATCCAATCCATGCGGCTAGCACCATCCACATACAACCTCCATCACCGGTTAGCTCGGTTTGTTGATCACATTTGGAAAGAACTTAACGAATTTAAATATATTTATATAGTAGTTACACCACTTACGCTCTTTCATCACAACTCCAAACTTAATTTCCTTACTCAAGTGAACTAGGATATCAATTCCAGCTGCGACTAAAGCAGTACAAATTCCAATGAAGAAACAAGCTATCCAACGATTCCGAGACTGACAAAATAGGTTACCCTAAATAAGTAAGAACGGTAATACAAGCTAGGGAAAGCAATTACATGATGGTCTGGATGAGTCTCTTCTTCTTTGTACAGGTTATTTTCACAGACTTCATAGTTTAAGCTTTCGTAATTGGCAGATAATGTAGAGTGGTCATCTTTGAGACTGTGAAATCGGACGCGTTGTTCTATAAAATCTTGCTCTTCCTGCAAAAAAACGAGTATATTCACAATATGAAGCAATTGAGCCTACTCTCAAACGTCTCCGTCCTAAAGTGCTGATATTGGAGTGAGAAGAGACTCGTTCTAGCCCGCTAACGGGATCTTCATTTGGGTCCAAACTGAAAACAACTTTTGTTATGAGATGGGAAAAATAACCCGCCTACTAGTTGATAAGGCCCTTGTCCGACCGTTAAATGTGGCAAAACGGGAGGGAGGAATCAGTCGTTCGCGGTCGCTCATTCATATAATGGCTCTGAAGCAAACTGAGTCAGTATTGTATAAAAGTCGAAAAATAAACAATAAAACGATAACAAGATGGGAACATGCCAGCAAAACATAAGATTATAGTTCATTTGGGCAGTTAGGTATACATATTCACATTTTGCTTTTCCAGTGCACACAAATATGGTTACATGATACATTCTAGTAAACTTCCCCCTCGATTTCAAAAACTAGTTCTGTCGGCGAAAAAATTGGCGAGTAATTATTAGGCACACGGCTTAGAGAAAAATAACCCCGCCCGATTTAGACTGGCGATTTCTAGGAAATTTGAATATATTTTAAAGTACTTTTAAAGAAACAACAAATGTAGCGTATTTAAAATAATTAGCAAGTTATTTACAATAAAGTCGCCTAATAAACGGCCACGGCGGCCTGATAAGGCGATAGTTTTATCTGCAGAAGGGCACTCCCGTTCGGAGTTTATTGTAAAAAGTGTCTATTGGGAGAAAACTATCTAAATTCGACGAAACCTGATTAGTTATATGAGATGTCTCCGCCGGTAAAGGTATTAATTTCCGCTGCTCGTTACGTGAACCCAATAGAATGAGACTCACAGAAAACAAAACCGGCAGATATAACTAGTTTGAAGGTGATTGCAACATTTTCAATTCAAAATAGTTCTGTTTTCGCCAGTTTTGTCGTAAAATGCGATGAACTCATTAAAATACCTGTCTTTCTAGCTGAAATAATGACGCATATTTCATGCACTCAGATTAAATGAAAGAAATTTTTACCGACAAATCAAAAATTGAACTCATGAGTGGTAGACAAAGTCACAATGCAAGCACAATTTTGAGCAGTGGTAAAACAAATAGATCCTACGGCTTTACTATGCTTTATTATACAGATAACAAAATCGAACAAATAAAACAGAAGAATGAAACTATCAACAAATAAACAAATGAAATGATCTTGAAGCCTATAGAGTTCTTCCCAGTTGTAGTTTCATGCGATAAACTTCGATCCTATTCGTCATAACGATACTCTGGAAAGAGTTCGGCCCGTGGCTGACCAATGACACGGCTAACGCCTGAAATATACCATTTTATAGAAAAACAACCAACGTATAGCCTAATTTCAGGCACCTTATAAAAGAAAAAAACTGAAGAGCGCAGAAATAGTCCACCCAACCAACCTCTTCCAGGTGATTTAGAATCTCTTTACTGGGAGCATCACCATCGAACACGGCAACCGAACTTTGAATCAGTCGTCCAGTGAGGTTCGGATCACCAACAGGAATATATAATCTAAATAATTCAAATTGTTAAGAAAATAAGCTGGATACTAGCCTGCATGCGGGAAGATGCACACGTCCATATTTGTGGCTGACAAGATAATTCTTCTGTCTAAGGGCACTGATGATGAGCCTATCGTTGATCATCACAAGGTTCAGATTGAACGATGAGAGAACCTGGAACTATTGAATTATCAACGATTACTTTTTAATTAGATTGTTAAAGTTCAATACTAGTGATGAAAAAAGCCACCTTAGAAAACTTTTCATACTTTTCCACCATACATCTTAGACCATCGGGTGTATCTTAAAAAAAGAAGCAGGTCGGTTTTACTTGAACAACAAACCAGGATTTGCCATCAATTCTCCCTTGACAATTTTAGCGAAGGCATTGGCTTCTTCATTAGCTGCAACAGCCTAGAAAATATGTAATTCCAGCAGCACGATTGTGTCCTAATAGGCTTGACAAGGCACTCTACGCAGGCCTGGCGTACAAATTTTCTAAGAAAAAGTTGCGGACCCCCCATACGTTTGCTGCCGAAAGATGTAAAAAAAATTCTAATTTCAGCTACATATTCAAAAATTTCGGGTCCTGCGAACCCCCCGGTCGTTAACATTTTTTCATTCAGCGGACAACGTTAACATTGACCCAGGCCTGCCTCTACCTAACTAAATGAAAAGAGAAACTATTTGAGAAACAACAAACCTCTTTAACAGTTACGCCACAAACTGCTTCACATTTGTTGCAAGTCAATTCCTTGGCATCTGGATCCAACAGACAATAACTATCTGGACAGCACGATGAGCAGATAGAGTTGTACATAAAATCCTAAAAATATCGCAGATATTAACGAACTAGGAGAAGTCTTACCATGGTAGGATCCGAGCAAAGTTTACAAGTACACAATCGAAGTAGTAGTTTGAGAGTTTCTCTTGGCGATCCTTCTTCAATTTTAGAACATCTGTGTAGCTTACGGTAAGCTGTGAAACAATTATGTATAACACGGTAACAGTGTAAACAAAGTAGACTCGGTAATTTATAGGCAACTTACATCCGTGGAATATTTCATATCCTTGTTTGGAGAGCGGAGAACAGCTTTGGCTCCGTCAAAAACAACGAAGGCATCTGGAGCACAACTATGGTTATGGACCGAGAGTCTAAAACATGAAACCATTTGGAAAAGGGAGGTTACAAGCAGGAAAATAGATTGAACGCTTACGAACCCTAAATACAATCCAGCTCCGCCACCTTCCAAACCTGCCTCAAAACTATTCGTTGCAATCTAAAAATACAAAGTTTTTACAAAATTGCATATCTATCTTACTTTTCCATATATTGGAATGATGAGTTGTGGAGTCGGGGCATACTTCTCTCCCATATACATCTGGACACAATGTGACAACGATGCCACAAATAGGGAACGGATAGGATCCTTTTGAATTTCATCACGATCTGAAAAATTATAATTTCAAGGGATTCGTTGGTCTAGAGTGTCGTTTAGCAGGGTATTCTCTCTAATATATTGCGGTAAAAGTGCCGAAAACTTACGATCCATGAGATCCGCGTAAACGCGTCCATTGAATGCCACTTTTTCGGATTCATCACCGCGCTTCAGCTTGAGAGCGATTCTGGCAATGAGACGGCACATCCAATTGGGAACATGGGGAGCAAAGTTGAGCAGGAATTTGCATTCATGCTAAAAAAAATCAAAGTCATAACAGAATAATAATTTCCAAATGCATCAGTGACTCGTGGATGCATATTGACGGATCACTATGGAAACTATGGAAAAGTAATAACAGTAACAACAAACCTTATGATCCACCCAATCCTTCTTCTGACAAGCTTTGCTGCAATAATGCAGAACATGACATCCAGTGCATCGAGATAAAGGTGATAACTTCTGGAAACGTGAATATGTTATCTAATATTATAACTTCAGTGACTAGAGATTGAAAATAATAGTCTAATATAATCGTTTGATGGTAGGGGTAGGCAATTTTTTTACTCGAACAATTAACCCTGGCCAGATAGACAATCCTCTGCTCGCGGTTTACCGGAAAAGCTTGTGAAAGTCACAAGCACTACTTGTGATATCATGGCGGGTGATTGCCTATGCATGGCTTTTATTTAAAATATTCAAAATAACACGAACATTAGATGCGTAACAGAAGGAGCAGACCACGTTCATCTTGTCGTCGGTAGCAACCACCGCAAACGGTAGTTCTTCAGCCAAAGTAACCATTACCCTAAATACGAAAGAAATCTTGTATCATATACAATGAACAAAAGGTAAATAACCAAATAAACCAATATGAACATGAATAATTCGTGATCAAGATTCCAATCATGCACAGAGCTGCGCACGGGCCGGCCCGGTCATTTTGAAAACTTGCAAGATAATATCTGCCCGGGCCCTTCCCTCCCATGCAGAGCTGGTTGCCGGCACGGCCTGAAATTTTGAAACCCAGGCCGGGCCGGCCGTATAACCAGCTCTGGGCGTACACAAACAAAGATGGTTACCGGCCCGGACTGGAATTTCGAAAACTAGGCCGGGCGGCGCCTGGGGGACCGCTGAAAAACGCACGCAGACGCGACACGCTCGCGATCCTCATGTAAGGTAGAGCACGCAGGCAAGGTAGAGCGCGTAGCAAAGTTAAGCAAATTTTGGTTGTTATAATTTTTTGTCTTTTCACAAAAGTACGGCCCTCTCTTTTGCCAGCCCTAGTGGTCGGGCTATACAGGATTATTGCAACATCTTCCTGGATAGTAAGAAGGTGAATTCGGAACACTTCTTCGGTTGGGTCTTGTTTATAAAATTAACCTGAATCCGCCGAATTTGAATTAGAATAGTGAAACCATCTACCAGAGTATATAACACAAAATGAATAAAATGCAGAACTGATAGATTTTGGTCGGTGGAAAAATCTTAAAATTAGTCATGTGTCTTGGGTATGCAGTTTTTTAATAGTTTTCAATAATATACCGAATTGTTATCACTAGCTCAAATTAGGATGAACTCATTAAAATATTCTTCTCTCTTCCCGTCGTAGTGACGCATATTTTATGCCATCAGATTGAATAAAAGAACTTTCGACTGACAAATATAAAATTGAGACTATTGGCTGATAGACAAAGCAATAATGAAATCACAAGACTTTTTCATCTCAAATAAAACTGTATAAAAATAACAGAAATCTAGGCCACGATCATTCGAGACTATTTCCATAGCGTTTATTGTTGAATTATTTTAGATGCAGTACTAGAAAATGGTCGACTGGGCCCGCTCATTTTCAAAAAAATTTGTAGAAGGCCCGGCTAATTTAAGAAGTATTCAATTCTGGTCTGAATCTAAACCACAAACTTGTAAAATAATATAAGCTGAACTTTCAGAAAGTTCTAAAATGTCAAATCTGCCTCTTATGGTTGCTACATCGCTACTGAAGCCTGCTGAAATTGAAGAAGTCGAGAAGAAGGAGTTACTGCCTGCAAGATCTATGGAGAGTGTAAGTACAGAGATGTCACCGAGCCGGCCCCATAGTCTCACCAGACTAATTCTTTAGCGAACCAGCGCGTATTAAACTTTCACGGCCCGGCTTTTAGAACCTTCACGTCGGTTCATTGTTAGCTTGTTTAATTTTAATTTTTCTTTTTTCATTTCCAGCATATTCATTCCATAGCTACCGATGTCGCGGTATAAGCGTTGCCGGAGTGTTATATGTTTTGGAATAAGACCCGCCCATTTCTGACTTGTTCAAGGCTTTATAAAACAGACGTAACACTAAGGATAGTCTAGTGAATAACTATATTACACTACTAATTGAATTACCTTATTTATTAAAGAAAATTTAGAGCTTGATAAACCCCTCTAGTTTATTGAAAGTTAACCGAAGTTCTAAAACTTATGTTTGACTTTTCAAAGAGTATATGTTCTTCAATTGAAAAGTTCTTTTAATCTTAGCATTGCCCTTAAAAACTTCAGCAATCTAATAGTTTGTATTCTTTTTAAATGATTTAATTAATTAAGTTTAGAAAATTCAAGAAGCAGTCACCGACCAAGAGTTTATGGCGTTTGCTGAAGAAGTTGCCAAGTGGACTGTTGACTATAGAAACAACTCTTGGAAGTATCCAGTTACTCCAGGTTAGACTACCGTTAAACAGAATAATAAAGTATGCTAAACTAATAGAATCCCATTCATAAGTAATACGGCCGTATTAATAAAATAGGGTTTGCAGGAGTGCTGCAATATTTTGTCTGGTTAAGGCAGTGCAAAAGCAAGTTTGCAATCTGCTGATATCGCGCGCGTAGAATGCCAGCACGCGCAGTTTTACAAAGGACGAAATACGCAGTCTACACGGCGGATTACGGTTGAATCTGACTATATCAATATGAAACATGAGTATCTTAACACCTGAGGGTTATGTTTGTTAGTTCTGAGCTAATCTTTTCGAAAAAACCAAAATCTCAATCAGGTCAACTAAACTTCTGAAATGATCTTGAAGATGTGGTATTGCATGAATTTAAATGGAAAACTTTTCATCCTTTAGTATGTATCTTCTTTTCTGTCAGTGTTCTGCGCTACAACACTAAATTCGGCTCTATTCAATTTGAAACTACCGTAATCCTCTCACAAGTTACCTAACTTTCAGCTTTTGCTCCTGGTCATCTTTACTCGCAAATACCTAAAGAGGCTCCCACCACTCCCGAGAATTTCGAAGATATTATGAAAGATTTCAAGGAGAAAGTAGTACCCATGGTAGGTAGCTCACACAGATTTCGAAAGTTTCTTTTAAATTTCATCGTACTTTCATTAACGTACGATGATACCGGGTTATTGGTTTTAGTCAGATCTGGCAACTATTGTACTTTTCAATATTGTACTTTGCAAGTACGTGCGAGCAATTTGCATGAAGATACGGTGTTAAAAATACTATAAATACGCAAGTGACACTCCATTATTACTCTCGGCGCTGACTATGCATAGTTTGGCTTCAAATAATGGTTAATACCTCAGGTATTTGCCCCAATGGGCCAACGTCCAACTTTATAATCCCGGCTCGGGTTTTCAAATGAACTATAAGAACTACTCCAGGATGTGAAACTGATAATTTTCAGATGGCCCATTGGCATCATCCTCGCTATCATGCCTATTTCCCAATGAATAGATCGTATGCGGACACTTTGGCCGAGTTATTGATTGCTTCAATGGGTGAGTTACAGTAACCGACAAGTCCTGAGCATCTTAGATTCTATATGTAGTTAGTTACTAATGTTGGGTTTGCAGCATTTATGAGATGAGTTGAATTCTAGATGGATTCATTTCGTATAATCTTCAAAAGGGTTTTCGAACTGGCCAAAATTGAAGTATATAACATACCGACTCTCCCGCGATGGAGAAAATCGAAAAAATACGGAGGAACTACGGCCTCTTTACTCTTGGAGAAAACTATATCTTAGGTTTAAATACAAAATCAATTAATAAACACATAATCTGTTCTTATTAATCTAAACTTATATATGATTCAACAACATCCACATTTTAGGTTTGGTTGGTTTCCACTGGGATGCCTGTCCGGCTCTTCCTGAACTAGAACACTCTATGGTTAACTGGATGGGCCTTGCCATTGGATTGCCCCAAGAACTTTTATTCTCGGTAGGGAAACTCCGAAAGCATTGATTAGCAAACCCAGTTCAATCTTTGTTCTCAAGTGGTACCAAAATCCGCAAAATATTCTAATAATTCACGAGAAAAGTTAGTAAAATCGAAAGATTGGAAATTTTATTGACGAAACTGTTGGAGAGATGTTCCTTTTTTCTTTTTAATACAGTATTTAAATAATTGTCGATTAAAATATTACAATTGTCCAAAAAATTGCTTGAATTTTACCCCGCGCCCTTTGATAATACTTGGTCTGCTCTCATTGGTGGAATATTTACCTCAAACTTGGGTAATTGAACCGAAATCAACCATTTGCACCCAAGGCGGGCGGGAGTGTCTGCATCTCTCATACCACTGTAATATAAGCGGTTCTCTCGCCTCCGTGCAATTCCCATCCGAGATACGCAGCTGTTCAGGGAGTAGTCGAATGCATGCTTTTTCTGCTTAGTTCTCCGTGTACAACGCTTTTCTACGTAAATTATAATAAATATGCGCTTCTGGGAGATCTGTTCCACGCACTTTTTTTTTAGTTTTTAACGGTTTAGCCATAACAGTAACCATATCAATAGTATAGCCGCCTGAATTGAAAATAAGACTGTGCCGAACATTTTGAAAAGCCTAGCCATTGCAAAAACTTATGTAATTTCCATCGGACTGTGGCAATTTTTGTCTTACGTCCACGAAGCCTGGAAATTTTAAGAACTGGACAGAGGCAAATGTTGTGGTTCTGATTTTCCCACCAGCCTTGATTCCGATTGATGCAGCCTTAGTAATTCATGAGTACTTATGACATGCTTACCTTATTGTTAATTCATGAATTAATGAATTCAATATTAATACTTCATGAATTCAAAACACGTTATCCTTCTTCAGGATGTGCCGGTGGACAGTACTGGAGGCGGTACTTCTACTGAATCCGCTTCCGACTCCATATTTACTTGTCTTATGGCTTCCAAAAACTCCATGATAACTAAAGTTAGTTTTAATTTAGAAAACTTGTACTAGATTAAACACGTTTAATCTATAAAATTAACTTTAGATTCTTTCCAATAACAATTCTGGGCCATTCGATTTGACTGAAAACATCGATGAAGTTCATGATGTAGCTAGGAAACTGGTTGCTTATTATAGTAAGGATGTAAGTTACGCAACGTCAGCAGCTAAAAATAAACTTTAAACTATAAAATTACAAAAATATTGATTCTCCAAGTTGGGGTTTTTTGACACTTATGTGTATCTAACAAAAGGGAGGTAAAGAGGCAGGAAAATGACAGATCTGGGCCGGCAAAACCTCTCTCCGATACCTTTTTCTTACGTTTCGGCCAGAACTCTCTAAAGTAGAAAAGTTCTTTTTATATTTAATAAATATTTCAAACTAATAAAATATATTAGTAAAATATAAATAAATATAATTTAGTCTCATTCTTGCATTGAGAAGGCCTGTAAGATGGCTCTAGTTCGGGCTAGACCAATCCAGGCAACTGCGGTAAATGAATGGGGTATTGTCGGGGAACAATTGGAAGAAGCTGTCAAGAAGGTAAAATAACTAATATCTAAAAGAATAGTTTTGAGTAACTGCGAACTGTATATTTGAGCTCTGCCAGGGAAAGAAAAGTCAACAATTTTGGACCCCTAGCCTAGTTTTGAAGACTACCGTCGGCCAGCTCTGAACCTATCTTAATTCAAAAGATTATAGGGCAATGAACCTGAAGAATACATGAAACCTCATTAAATATGAAATTGAATGAAGAATGAGAATATTTTCACGCATTGTCAAATGTGCTAATTTACTGAAAACATTGCTAATATTTTAAATTATTCCAAAATTCAACAGTTTCACTACAATTCGAACTTTTTAAACGTAAGCTGTACCTATAACTAAAACCTTATTATATTCAAAATGATTGAATAACTTATTGTGCAGACTTAATAAAATTATACTTTTAGGATCTAGCCTTGGGTCTTATTCCTTTCCATATTCATATTACACTTGGTACTACTTCCACTTGTGCTTCTGATGATTTAGATTCGATTTGGCCAATTGCAGAAAAGTAGGTTATGTTAATATAGATAGAGGTTATTGTTATTAACAAAGTTGAGAAATACTTGGTCCTGTAAAATCAGAACTGTCAAGGAACACCCAGGCCCTGCCCTGGATTCAATAATATCAACTGGGCCCACTTTGGCAGTTCTGACCCTATTAACAATCATAACTACGTGCCTGGTACTTGTATTTTATTTATAAGACCAGAAATATACTAAACATGCTTATTAAAACAGTTAACTTATCAGATTGTTGCTTCTGACTAAAACTACACGATTCCCTTTCAGATACGGTCTATGGCTGCACGTCGACGCCGCCTATGCTGGCTCCGCTTGGGTCTGCCCCGAGTTCCGTCCTAAGCAAGATAGTCTGAAACATGTGGATTCTATAAACTGTAATGCCTCCAAATGGCTACTCCATAGTCAACCTCAATGTTTCTTTTGGACTAAAAGACAGCTTGAGTTCAGAAGGGCCTTCAGCATAACACCTCTTTATTTGAAAACTGTTGGTGGGTGAAAGCGAGAAAATTTGATTCCTAATCCGAAAAATTAATCTCAAAGTATGGCATATCTACTTAAATAAATTTCCTTTTCCTAATTGAAAGCAAACTTTCAATACAAAAGTATGCATTTTCTCAATTTCCGTTAATTTGCAGGCCGCAGTTCTGAGCTTCGTGATTGGGGTATTCACTTAAGTCGCCGTATGAAGAGTCTGAAGTCATGGTTTGTATTCAGACTTTATGGAATTGAAGGACTGCAAAGATACATAAGAACCGTAAGTAGAGAAATATTAGTAATTTATAGCTTGTAATAATATCGTATAACATTGAAGTTACTTTATTGTATTAACAAGAACATTTTCTTTAAAGATGTCAATTTAGAAAGAAGAGATCTCAAAAGTACATTCATTTTATATAACACTGCGTGCTCGTGATACCGCGCTAGAAACTTAGGTCTTGAGCTAGACTATATTAGTAAGAAAGTTATTCACGTAGTCTAAGACTCGTGGCTTGATTGGCTAATCTGATGCGAGTTCCTATTACATATAATTATGATATATCCTCGGGGGGTTCTGGGTTTGCATCGTAGTATCCTGAAGAGTGGAATAATTTATTTCGAGTCTTCTTCTAATATACATTTAACACTGCGGATTCTCAGAATATTCCGCTGTAAAGTAGTTCTCTTCCGTAAAAACTCTATCTATTTCAGCACGTTGATCATGCCAAATACCTCGCTCAGCTTGTTTCTGAACACTCGAATTGTCAAGTTTTCGGTTGCAACTACGCTCTAATCACATTTTACTACAAGGTTTGAGAGATTTTAAGAAATATGGAGAACCTATTTATCATCATTTAAAGTTTATATTATATCGATATTTACTATTTTTAGGAACCCGAAATGACCCAAGAAGAAATCAATGATTCCACTCAGAAGCTATGTTTGTATATAAATTCAACCCACAGAATATTCCTCACCCAGACTAAGGTAAAAGTTAAAATGTTAAAACGTGTTTAGTAAATAAAATCTCAAAAGTTTTAAAGTTAAATCATAAACGGAATACGACTATTTGAATGCTGTCATACTTATGGATTTGAATAATTGTTGCTTTACATTTGAATGATCGTTTCCCCTAACAAAGTTTATAGTTCATCAGGAAAGAAAAAACTGATTATTTGACTAGCACGGTTTCCGAAAACCGTTCAAGCCGTGGTTTACCCAGATTTTAACCCTGCCCCAGGCCGGATATGAACCCTTCAAACTATTTGGTATGGCATATATCAGGCCGCAGCCTTATTTACCCAACTGGATTCCCGCCAACTAAGTAAACCATTTCAATATTAAATGAACTATGTTAGGTAGACAATCAACATCTTATACGAATTGTGGTAATGTACGAGTTGTCTACTCGTGAAGAAATAGAAGAAGACTGGAGAATTATAAAAGAATGTATAGAAGAGTATCAAAAGATAGAAGGTTAGATTAAGAAATTCAGATATACTCGAGTGAATAACTCGGCACGGACTACGGCAGGGCTGGCAATGGCCCGGCCCAGCCCGGGCTCAACTGTCCAAAACTTGGACCTGCCTGGCACGGGCCGGCGCGGGCCGACCCCTTGACTACAGCCACTGATTGCCAAATCAACCGTAATGAAATCAGTAGTACAAACAAAAGAACCTCCCAAGTAGTTTCTTTCTAGCAAAAGATAGAAAGTTAGTCTTAAAAAGAATACAGTATTTGCAACTAAATGTTCAGTGAGATAAGTTATTTTAATATGCATTTCAACAGTGTTCATTAGTTGTTTATTAATATTATTACAGTTTATAATAAGCAATTTACTCTCGTTATTACAAGGCGGGTGAGAAACCTCTTGCTATAGTCAGATTCAAGAGCAATACCGCCATTTAATATTTGCTCCGTTATTAACCGTACTAAAATAATATTCTTATCTTTTAGGAGAGAATGCAAAACTCGGCACATTATTACAATAGAAATACCCTATGAACTAAGAAAATAGACAAGTTATTCCAAATGTTTTTAGTTGTTATAGAAGCTACCTGTTTAATTAACTTTGTCGCTATAATTGTAATAAATATTAGTTTTGTAATTATGTATTTACTGTGGATTGATACTATGAACACTATATTTAACTAATTCTTAATATAATTAAACTACATTTTACCCATGATATCTAACTATTTAAATTGTGGGTTTTCGTCCATTCTTTCGGGAATCTTCTGAGCAGATACGGCTCAATTCTATCGTTCAGTCGGAGATGGAATAATTCGGGGACGGCTTGGTACGAGCCTGGCTGGGGAGGGGACGGAACGGACGACAGAAGGGGGCATCGCTGGAAT
>JAQGAV010001494.1:0-20515 GCA_034691345.1 Phasmarhabditis papillosa
ACGCAGACATTTAATCAATAATTTTAGTAGACAAACATCTACAAACTGATGCTGTCCCAACCAGAACAAAACAGAATAAAGGCAATACCGTAACCCAGAAGAATTACTGACTAAATATACTACACTGTCTAGCAAAGAACCATGTTGCGGGCGGGTCGAGACCAAAGTTGAAATTTTTTGCTAAGAAATTTCACTGCTAGTCTTAACTAGGGAACTCAAATTGTGACAGGATAAAAATAAATATAGTCTGTATCAAAAGCTAGGCTGAAGGGATAGGCGCTGTTTACAAGTGAACGGTATACGGTGGATTGGGAGCATTTTCTTGAAAAGCACATTCGTTTTAATCGAGCACCGCAACTCTCTAGGATACGGCGCAGAAATGTAGCTCCATGATCAAACTTTAGCATAAAGCTTATTTCAAACTGCTTTGTTACGTGGAATCTGAAGTGAACGTTAAAGTACAGATGAAAGTTATACTCAGAAATAAAAAAGGAATCCCGGCTTCGAAGAGTCTAACTAGCCAATTTTGGTGATTCGTATCGTTTAAATAGTTGTTACATACAGTTTCTAAAACAAATAATCATAGAATGTAATCAATAGAAAATGAAATGTTTGGCGACTCTGCCTGTGCGAGCGGTTGGTTTCTCGCGAACACATTCCATGCAAGTCTAGTCAGGCCCCACGATTTCTTTTTTACTATTATATATTTCCTGTTTCATATAAATTAAACAATGGTTTCTGATCACCATAACTAATAAAACAATCGCAATTATTCAAAAAAGAAAGAGATGCATGAAATTTTACATCTCTATTGGAATGTTTAGCTAATTGTTTGGGTTTTACGAATTTGGGCACAAAATATCACTCTGAACTGATTTTTATCAATTCTGTTTTCTATTTTCTAAACGTGCAAAATGTTCAATGGTTTTGGCAACTACTCGAAATACGTGACCATGACAGTTGAGTCCAGTTTGAGAACAAAATGTTTGTCTGAGCTTAATATGTTTTAATAAATCACGGAAATGATAACCCAACTACTACAAAAAGAATTATTGTGAACTTTCAGCTGAAACTAGCATAAAAAAGTTACTAAAGCAAAACTTATCCACTCGACAAGGTTATCCTAACATACATAAGTTCAAGGCTGTGTAATATAACACTTAACCTTTTACTATGTAAAAAGTATGCAAGACACTGAATTCAAGTTATCTTTTGGGGCTTGTGAAAAAATAATCAACTCTCCCAACTAAATGATTTCTAAAATACATAAATACTAAGCAAAGTATTTAGTAAATATAAGATTCTAAGTTCTAAAATAGTCAAAGTGCCTTGCTGTTGCAGCTTAGCAGACTGATTTATTGCTAACTGAGACATTGATATGTCTATTATTCTGTCTATTTTGCGTATTTGAACTTGGTTTCGTCTCTTCTCTTCGTTTTGCAGTCTGCATTTGCACCTTTGCAGAAATACGAACTGCAGCCGCTACTAGCATAAATAGCGCCCCATTCTGAACAAACAATATAATCGGCGAACAACGTTCCATCAGCGGTTAGAAGGCATTTTAAAGGTACTTTAGATATTAGATACTTTAGCACTTTATAGACTGCAATTTTGCAAAGTTTTAAGTTTTTGCAAAAGATTTCGATGTTATATGATTATTTTGCAGAAATAGATTGACAAGTAGGACAAGTTATAGTCGTATCAGACAGACTTATATTAAATTGATGCTCAATTAGTTTTGATACTTTGTATAAAGTATTTTCCACCTTCATCAGAATTTTATGTACGTAGTTATAGTTGAAATCAATGGTTTTGAATGGACACCTAGCGTATTTTAGTTTAGTTTCGAGAAGATTACTTACATTATTACTAAGTAAATGAAGACGTGCACAAGTAAACTAATGTCTACAAAGAAAGAGGCTGTCAACCTCATAAAATGACTTAAATTTGACTCTAACTTACTGGTTATAGCTTAGTACTGGGGTTATTTTGCGTCGAGGCTCCATAGGAATTTGCATAGCAACCTTGTTATTCGACATGCCATTATGCTGGAAAATAATATTTTGTACAAAGTTTTTAAATTGTATTTTATTAAAATTTCTAAAATTATTTTAATGGTAATGTTTAAACAAGTACCTCTTCATAGCAGACTGGCAACATTTGTCCGTTTTGCACCACGGGGTTGTAATTCATCATTTGAGGATTCTGTAATACAAAGATTATAATAATGATATTAGTAATATTGTGTATAAAGTTTAAAAAGTCTATTTAAATATTTCTATTAATAAAGAACTATTGTAAGAACTATTGTTTTTGTAGAATATGGAAAGGGTTTTCGCGTGACGTTCGTAATTAAAGCAACAGCAAATCATTGCGCCGTACGCTTTGCACTGATCTTTGTTTAAACTTTATAGCGCCAAATCGATTCAGACTAGAATTTTACAAATACATTTTAATACCGTACTCTTTAAGAGAATTACTAACAAAATATGTCTGTAACTTATAAGGTTGGTTGGTTTATTCATTTTACGAAACACGAGATCAGAGATGTTTGGAGCGAAGAAGTTAGACGAGGGAACCATATGAAGGGGGACTTCATGGCACAGCTCCCAGGGAGTGGAGGCGGCGAATCAGAAAAAATTTGCAACAATTCTTTCTTCGTGGTTATTCATACATGTTTTCTAGCTTACGAGGCGAAGCTTCTAACCACTGGACCACCACGTCTTATTGTATTCTACTTTTAATTATGAATGTCAATTGTCTCAACTAGTTAAATATTTTAAACAAATTCTGTACTGATATTATACAACAAACAATATAGAGAGCACACAGTTTTTGAAGTAAGCGATTATGCAAAGAAGACTGTAATCTATTGATTAGATAGAAGTTAAGTGATAACTAATGCAAAAGAACGAATACGATTTGCAGGAAAAACATGGAATGAACACAAATATTAGAAAGGAATAGGGAAGATAAAAATATGATGAAATAACAAAGAAACCTGTACAAAGTCGAGTTAAAGTCGAGTTTTCAAAATATATCTGAATACTTTTGCTCTTTAGAGTCGATGAAAGTAGGTGGTGAAATGCAGGGTTGTGCATAGGTTCGGACAATAAGAAAATTGGTTTCGCCTGTATTTGGAACGGGTTCCTGAAGGCATGAAGACGATTAAACAATTCTATATCAAACTAATAATGTGCTAACTTATTGCTGTCCAGGAAAATGTATATTTTAACTCTAGGAATAATAAAAGATTATATGTTCACTGCTAATAATAGAGTAGAAGTTTTACAAGAACTAAGGTTCACGCGCAGTATCCTGAAGAAAATCGTTGTTGTTCAACAGAAATGAATCAAAAACCGGTGGCTTAAAAAAAGTTTTCTTAAAAAGTACATTAGTTTTATTCCACACCGCTTTTCTCCAGAATACTGAGCTGGAAACCTAGTTCTTGTTAAAGACTATACAACAATGAAGTTAGGTTCTAAACATAATAACCGACAAGACCATTGTCTGAAGTATCTAAACTACTAATGCCAGTTTTAGTGTTTGGTTGGCTAAGCCTGCAGGACCTTGTATTTCGTGGAAACAGAAAATATTTTTGCAGAAAAGTCAAGTTATGAGAGCGTCGTTTGTCTCTGCAGAAAGCGCAGAGGGATAATTGGAAGGAACGCTCGCGTCTGCAGAGTTGCAAGCGGTCAACAGGAAGAAGCCTAAGCTAAGCCTAAGCGGCGAGCCCGTCTGCAGAGCCTCGTTCGTTCCGCAAAACTTGTTATTCTTTGTTCGTTCCAATAGAATTCTATGCAAATTCTCAAGCAAAACAAGCTTGAAACTGGGAAAGCTGGATATTTTCAAGGGTAACTTCCAAAAACGGCATGCTGGCTGCTGTTTATGAATAATTAGTGTTGAAAGGGGAGCTGCAAACTTTTTAAAAAGGTTTTTACGAAGAAGAGTTGATTAAAATTGAAAGATCTTGCATTTAATAAAGCTCTTATACATATATATACTCCGGGCACGGTTCGTGCAAGGCTACGTTTCACTCTTCGGGTGCACGAAACTTAGGGGTAAGTCAAGAAAAGTAAAAGTTCGTGCACCCGTAGATTGATTGTTAGAAACGTGCCGTTTCTGCTCAGAAGATTCCGGAATGAATGGCCGAAACCCTGCGCCCAAGAAATTTCCAGTTATTGTGTGATATGTGCGATTACAGGGAATAGATTACTTAGTTTTTATGACTAAGTATTCGGTACTTTGGAGACCTCTTGTTGCTACCTAGTTATATATTTCAAGCAAACTTTTCATAATAAAATATGAGTCTAATATGAACAAATAAAGTTTGCCAACACGTTTCTCAACAACTTCATTTTAAATGTCAATGAAACTCATTTATTTGTCGTGGTAAAAGTTTTTATCAAATAAAGTTTTGCACTTTGCAACAAACGAGATGCAACTTTGTCAAAGCTCAAATTCTTCGGATCAAAACGGGTTTGCAGAAGTTGATCGAATGCTATTAGTAAAATATATCATCATGGGAATTACAAATATATTTTCCCATTTTAAAACAATAAAATGAATTAAAACAAAGTTTGTAAGAGTCGGTCGGACCTATCAATGTAGTTGTTATTCTCGTTTTATCGTGCGAATTGGGGGACGCCGGCGTCGTTTTTGCACTTTACATGAAATCCAGCTCAACGAAGGCAAACAACCAATCGAAAACATTTACCATTTTTGAAATTCATTTAAATAAATACATTAATTTTATTGTTTGGGAATGTGTATATACTGTAGCTGTACGTGATGTTTGATTAACAGTTTTGTAAATCTTGAAATTCAGGCTTATGGGGGTTACGATTTCGCGGATTGGATGCTTGGTAAGAAATTTTTTGAGAAAAGTCGTTAAGTAAGAATGCCCCCCCCCCCTTCCAAAATCACCAACTGATGATCAATTGAATGATTGAAGCTGTTGTTGACACTCTATGTTACTATAAACAAAAAGGTATTTCGAAATAACGTACTGATCAAGAACCATAACTTAAATACATAAAGCATCCGCAAATTGTTTTGTAACCTTGTTTATACACTTAAAGCCTTACAGTATCCTTCAATTCAACAATTTATATCCAACGTTTCAAGTTCATATTGAAGCAAAATACTACAATCCGAGGTCCAGCAAGACCATTTTGCCAACTCAGCATTTCGGCTTTTTTCTATCTAATAACTGGCCCAAATGCTCTTTCCGGGGTTCAAAAACAAGGTTTTATTGATTGTTTTTGAAATTGCCGGCTTGGGGCGAACGTCTCGTCAGCAGCAGCGAGATTGTGCAGTTGCAATTTAATTCAGGAGTCTGCCCGGAGGCGAGAGACGCTAAAAATATAGAAATAAGAAGAGAGTGCAGAGACAGAGCGGGTAGATCAATATGAATGGAGCCAAGAAAATAGAGGAGCGGCGGCGTTAAAAAAGAACTGCCGAGAGCAGAAAAATCAGAAGGCCGTGTAGCAAAACAATTAGGCGGTGTTGCATTTTGTCGGTTGGAGGGGCTAGGGATCGGGGTTCGTAGGAATCAGCATGAATAATGAATGAAAGTTGTATAATAGGTTATGATATTGGTCTAGCACTCATTCTAGAAGAATACCAAACCGAATAGCTATATTTAACAGTTAACGTTATGCAAGTTAAAGGTCTGAGCGCTCGAACTAGAACGCGCAAATTAGTTATATTCTTTAACTTAATTGATTGTTTCAGAAACGTTAGATGTGTAGGATCTAATGTTGTTGCAAAAAGTTGTACTTTGCATCATGAACTAGTTTGCGTCTTTGCGCCTTATTGCTCGGCCGCACTCTAATAAAATTTGCAGTTCGTACCGCAAACCCTTGTATAATATATAGAGCTTAAGGATTGATCATTTCATTCGCAAGAGTAATATTTTAGGTTACACATTCACGGTGGAGGCTAAGCAGAGCAGTCCCAAGAATATAGAAATCGGATTGTTAATGCCACTAAATTTTCTGGATCATCCCATTTCCGAAGAGTCAGAAATGCTTTCAAAAGCAATAGCTTTCAACTTTTTACAATCCTCTTCCTTATATTTCGTCATAAAGGCCGCATTACTATACAAAAATAGAGATGATTCACATATTTCCGCTCGAAATCTAGTTAGGAAAAACCAAACTCCAATATTAGAAGTTTTCAGAAAATTAATCAAAGTCTTTTATTTTGCGATACTGCAGGCTTGACGAGACATTCGCGTCACTGTTGTTTGTGGTTACTCTAACGAAGGGCTTATGTTACTAGGAAAAATATTTTGCGAATTAAATTATTCACTGCCTAGATATTATACGAATAGGCCAGTCACCAGGGGTCGGGCTAGTTTGGAAAACTGCAAAAGATGTTCCAGTGTTAAGGGGTCGGGCCTGTTTGGAAAACTTTTGAACCCCAAAGCGAAGGTTATTCCAAAGTTGTCAAATCGATATCTTTCTGTTAGGATCGAAACTCTTTGATTAAGGGAGACCGGTTACAGTAAATAGTTAACCAATAACATTGTAATACCGCTTTAGGAGGTATTAATTAGTCTTCAAATTACTTCCCTCAAAATTTGTTACAAATTTGGAGCTATCGAAACTGGCCCCTTTTTAAAAGACGCGTTCATTTAAATATTTCATTAAGCACTATTCTATTTGTATCTTCTTTATTAGAGTGTTATATTAGATGTAATAGAGAAGTTAAACGCAAGTTATTTGAGTAACTTACGGGCCGCCCACTGAGCTCATTAACGTCTGAACTGAGTAAGCCAGAACTTAAATGTTATAAGAGGAAATACTGGGAAAGAGGGGGGCAAAAAGATATTTACCGCCTTTGTTAATTTACAAAAGTAGTCTTTTTATAGAAAAGGGCAAGCTTTAAATAGGTAATGAGGGAGTATTACTTGCGCATTTTTGGTTTTCAGAAAACGGGAAATTATTTTTTAACACTCCGTTATTTCTCTTGAATCGGACTATATTGGTAAGTTTGAACACACACATTTATTATAGATGACATAGGCATTTGTCTGTATAAATATTTCGCTTGATGGTTCAGTTCGATTTGAGATTTTTAATTACATCTTTGTTGAAGAATATAATAGTCTAAATTTTATTAATAAAAGTCTTACCGCGTGTGGAATTTGCTTATTATGAACAGATTGGTAGACTGCTGGTAGAGAAGACTTACGATCAACAAACTGAAATATATTTAGTTATGAAATAGTTTTTAGTATTATATTAAAAGCCAGATATAGTCTGTCTTTAAACCTACGGTCCGCGCTCCACTTTGCTGTGAAAGCGCCGATGCGAAAAATTTTGTACTGCGTTCTCTTCGAGCAAGAGGCAATTTCCAAACATTTGGCGCTTGCGCCCTTATCACATAATGGCAGGCGAACCATAGGGTTTAGGACAGAGTAAAACTATATAAACTTTTACTGTTTATTGTTAGCTATGATATGTTTATAGTCGAGCATACGTAATACCGCTTTTTAACTCTTTATTTGAATGTAAATTGTGCTCTTTACAGTATCAAAGGTCAACTTTAGCTTAATGTTGTAATTCCTAACAACCCCTGTTCAGCAACCTCCTAGTCTATCGACCTTTGATCTAGACTACTTATTAGCCACCGGTTCTCTTATCAGCCTGATTCAATCGCGTTACACCTGCGGGCGGCGCGTAAATATTAACTAAAATCATTTATGAATAAAGACAAAATGGTCTTTAGCCTAACATAAGTGATATTTGCTAAAATTAAATGACATAGAAAAAGGGATTAACTCTAAAGTTATTTATAACTGTTTATTATGAGACCTAAGCCATTGGGACGCACAGGCGTAATTCGGATGTTATGAAATAGAGCATGCTAACAACAACAATATGGCCTTCCTTATAGTTCAATTGTGTATACACTATAGTCTATAACAAAAAAAATATTACAGTGAGCGTGTTGTGTAATATTTCGAAAATCGCTCGTTCTGTGGCAAAATTAAACTTCCATTATATATGGTTCGATGCGCAATATTGTGTTTGTTGTCAGAAAAAACATATTTGTACTAGTTATATTTTGTTTCATTGCCCAAAATAAACAGATACGCAATTGCGGAAGCCTATGTATATCACCGCCCACTTCGGTCTTTTGTTTGTTATAGACTATACTAGTATTATCATACAATACTATTTCCTAATTAACAATTATGCTATGCTAATATTCTTGAATTCGATAGTTTTCCATATTGTTTTAAATAATCATGCTTCTGGAATGTCCCGAGAAAACAATTTAACAGCTCAAGTTCGAAGCTATTCAAGCTACCTTTTACTAATAATAAATGGGTCCGTAACACCTTACCGAAATTTCGGATGCGTGGTTTAAATTTCAGAAACGAATACAAAACCTATGTATCAGTTTACTGTATGGGTGCTTTAGCCTAATGTTTAGAGCTGCGGTCTCTAAATCCGTGAGGATTTGAGGTTATGGGTTCGACTCCCCGTATTAGGGTTGAGAAACCAACAGCTTACTTATCCCATGTCTTTGTGAGCCCTGTAGGGCCTGTTTGACGCTAACTTTCAGTAAACTGAACTGTACCCCATATTTTATGTATTTATTCCTTAAACAATTTTCACTAATAATATTAAAAGTGACCAAAGATCTGCTTATTATTGTCCATTTCGAGACAGGTTTATGCAAATTCTGCCACGCAAGTGGGTGGTCCTTTTGTATGTTCATCAACATAGAAATAGCGAAATTTAACAAAAGAGCGCGATTCAATGTCTTTTAACAAGGAAAACATGATATTTCAAGTACTAGGAACTAAGGAAAACTATAAAAGAATTTTAGATTTGCTATTCTGAGGACCACGAACTTTGATGAGTTGTATTTCTCTAACAAGGGAATGGTCAGTACACAAAGTGGCCTTTCAAAAATCGGTCAACGTACGTCGATAGGGGTTAGAAAAAGAAATGTTTTGATATTTTTTCTAGCTGCTGAGGAAGTCCCAGTAACCAGATTCGGTAGCTCAAAGTTTTGGGCAAAATCCATCCACTTTGTGTACTGACCATTCCCTTGTAAGCTTTACTTGTCCGAAGAAGCCCAAAACATTAGAATCTATAACTCTACAACTTAGAATCTAAAACTTCAATTTTACGCAGTTTTCGGTAAACTGGGTTCCTTATAAAGAATATTTGCTATAATTTAAATATAAACTTTATAAAGTACCGTACCCTTTGATTATTATGTTGCTGCCAATTGTGTGTCATTTGCTGATGATGATGCATTGGATAGGCATGAGGAGGCATCATAGCTGGACCAGCCATGTACTAAAATAAATAAGATGATGTAAGGAAAAGTTTTAGTTTGTAGGAAAATAACCAAGAAAGTTCAAATATTGAATCCTCAGATTCTGTGCAAAGCTACTTTTTTCGTAAGACCCAAGAGTCAAGTACGGAAACTTTAAACTAGAAATTTCTGCTAATTCTTTTTTCGACCATGCCAAATTTTTTAAAGAAAAATAGTTTCTATTCCAAAATATTCAAAGTGTTCGGTGTAGCTCGACTCATATTGGTCCTTAACCCCAGAATGGTTGTATTTTCGCGGAAGCAAGGCTTCTGGTCCCATTAATATTTAAAATAACGGCGTGTTTTCAACAAGTTTATGCATTAAAAAAGCGGAAAACAACTCATTTTTAGACCAGAAAAGCGGCTAAAAATGACCGCCAACAACGAAAACAAAAGGTCGACGCGGTTAAAATTATTGTGTATCAATCGAATTCAAAATTAGAAGTGTAAGAAAACAAAATGTTATTAATTGTATGTTATTTATTATTGAAAAAGAATGGGCAGGGGTTCGAGAAGCACATATTCTGAATATTTTGATACTTCAAATGATTGTTAATCCTTTTGTTTTTTATTAAGCAGTTGATTCGCGCATGGTATGAATTCGTAACATTACATTACATTACACATTACATGAAAGTTACAAATGATTTTAAACTATAAACATAATTCTAATTTAGCTTATATTCAATTGTTTTCCAAAATGATGATTGTGCTATGGCCAAGTGCTTCTACAATTTCCCATGCATACAACAAATAAGAAAATCAATTAAATGAAATCTTTCTAATGTTTTGATATTGATGTCTTATGTTGTATGCTAAAATAAACACATTCTATTATATTCTATTCTATAAACAAACATTATTGTCTGCCCAATTTTGAAACAAGCAGAATTTATATGTTAAAGTATTTTAATAAACCTACATTTGGGGCTTGATGCACTGCATGGTTATCTACTAAGTCTATATTTGGAGGTTCAAATGGAATATCCTCAACTAACCGCTGTTCACCGGTATACATGGGCTAAAATTAATTAATTATAATTTAGGACATTAAGTTTATATTAAAACTAAGTCATTAGTATATTTCATGTCCATTTAGTTCACTGTGGTTTTGACCTGTACTTTGCCGAGATTCAATAAAAGGTTACAAAGGATTTCAGCCGAATCGAAAGATCCCCGTTATGTGAAGATTTTTGATCAAATCTATTAAGTTCAGTGTCTTTAAACTACGAAATGTAAGCAGTCTACTTTACCAAAAATGTTCCTAACTCAATAATTTTGTTCTTTTAATTTTTACGAATACAATCAAAAACATTGAGATAGTTATAACTTATTGTTAGTTTTACCCTACAGAAGAGTACAGAACCCAAATTTTAATAAGTTTTTTGACTTTGCTATCTAGAATATATTAAATAAATTATTTTAGTTAGGATAATTCTGATGTTTTAAAGTTTACGATCACCAACCTGTTGATAGTATTGTTGTTGTTGTTGTTGTTGGTGGGATGAATGTGGGTATTGATGATATCCTGGATGATATCCTTCGAAAGGCTGAAAATTAATAACTTATATTTATAAACCAAATAAACATTTTATTATTATTATTAACTTATATTTATAAATTAACTTATAAATACTTTTGAGAATTTGAAACACTACTTCTGAAAATATAAGAATGGAACCGATTTGCTTTTGGAACCGATGGTTTAGTTGAATGTGATTGAGTATTCTAAACATCTTTTAACAGAGTTTTTATAACCACTTGTACATTATTGTGGACTCAAGTATGTAGTTAACGCTTTCAAGTAATCTTATTTTATGTTTCAGTTTTGATGTTAAAATTAAGTGAATAACCGAAATATTATTGCAAAATATTCGAATACCAAATGATTGTTGAACTATGAGTATTATTATAATGGACTATTACTGTATATTACATTGCCCTTTATGTAATAGGGAACTCTACATACTACTCGCAAGTTGATTAATATTCAATTATACGAAAGTGTTTCAGCTATATCCGCTAGAGTTGGGCTTCATGGGTTCAGGACCGGAGCTCACGGTGCGCCTAAGTTTCACCAACGCACGGGCCACTTTCGGTTTGGTCGGGTCACCCATCCCTTACAATCGCGGAATCAAGGTGACTTTTGATTATTTCCAATCGTTCCATGGGGTACATTCTATTCCTCATTGATAAAATCTAATAATATTCCTTAACCTATCCTTATTTTGACTATTGTTTAATATTTCTGCAAAGCAAGATCAGATATCGCCATCACAATGCAAAATCAACATGAATTTGTAGTTTAAGCGAGATTCCCACGACCCGAAATGATCAAAACTCAACGATCTTTTTAAAATAAAATAAAAAGTATTTGATCAGATCAGTTTGTGATCATTGGAGTTTTAATATATTGCTGGAGTAGAATATACCCGCAAATCGTTGAATAGCTTTAGAGCGAATAGGAAATTATAAATATATTTCAAATTCAGCACCCCAAAGGAAAATATAATACTTTGAAAACTTTTAAAATACCAAAGAAGATAGAGTTTATCGTTAAGTTATAAAACCAAACTGTGAAACTAATATCTAAAAACAATTTTAGTTCATATTATTACAAAGTGTTGTACCCGACTTTTGTGGAAGCATTTTAAGCTACCTGTTTCAAAGAAAATAAAGAAACTTGTGTTTATGTGATATTCCGATTGTGATTGTGACAAAACTTATAAACTATATTTTAAACCTGTATCTAACCTTAATGTGCATATCTGGGTTATCATTTTGTTGATTATGGTAATTATAATAATCTCGTGCATTTGCAACACTGCATGCCTTACGAGGCGGATGATGCGACATCAGCGAAGGTACCACGAAATATTCAGATACTAAACGAATATAAATATAATAAATAGTGTAAATAGAACATAAAGTATTTAGTTTCATAGGAAGATATAAAGTTCCAAACTATTGTAATGCTAATTGATTTCAACAAAAGAGTAATGTTAATCAAAATACTACCAGTTATCAGAAGACTCAAGAATGAGCCTATTAAAAAAGGACAACTTTTGATTTCCATAGGTTTTTGGTACCTTCATATTATTTCGGTGATAATAATATACCCAAAAACTTGAAATAGAAAAATCAATGAATTAAAAAAATGTTTCCCGTAAACAAGGAATCATATATAGAGAATAGATCGATAAAAAGTACTTTGTTAAAAAGAAAAATAAGAGTTTATATGATAACGGATTCTTATACCGGAAGAACGCTTTTCAACTACGTTCAAGAACTTAGGTTGCTTATGATTTAATTTAAGAGTATGGATCAGGGTTACTGCAATTACCGAAGCTTACAGTCTTAGTTTCGGTTTCGTGCACCCGAAGATTGAATGTTAGGAAGGAGCCGTCTCTGCTCAGAAGATTCCGGAATGAATGGCCGAAACCCTACCTCGAAGACATCTACTATTATTGTGTGATACGAGTGATACAGGAATTAAAAACACATTTTTAAAAACTAATTGAATGTTTGCAAAAAAAGTATTTCTAGTTTTTTTTAGTAAAACACTAGAATAAACATAATATATTAATTTCCGGGAGGTTTGCATAAAGTGCTCGGATTGTGGCAACCGATGTTTAACAATCGATGAGTTCAGGTTGCAAGCAGTCAGCAGAGTGAATGGAACAACTGTTCACTTAATTGAGATATTAATTAAAAGAAACGTATAAATAACAAAAACATATGAGAAGTATTAGGAACTTGTACTATAAGGAATTTGTATTAAACTATTTAACAAACTTTATAACCTTACTTAATTCGAGAACGGTCAATCTAATAATTACGTATTAGACCGGGTTCAAGGTAATGAGAAGAAAATAAATTATTTAAATGAACTTAAATTTGTATAGAAACATTCGAATTAAACTGACACTTACAGTTTCCCACAAATAAAAACAGAATTTCTTAATTCTATAAAATTTTAAAGCATTTTCGTCAGCTGGTCTGTTTTGAAAGACAGGCAACCACCGACTACAATAACAGCAACAATGTAAACGTGACATTTGTCCAACTTAAATTAACTTTTAAGCAAAATCATCTTAGAACTAAGGAATATTTGTCACTTTTTGGGAAAACACTAAAAATGTCTTTAGCCTAGTATTGCTAATCTAAATGGCTGATTCTATTTATGAGGTCTTCAAAAACTAGAAAGAATATTAAAAACATTTGAACTCATTATATAGTCTGTTTTAAAACATAGACTCTATCGCGCAAGCCTTATTCGGTGATTAGCTTGGCAAAATTTAGTCTTCAAAAGGTTGCCCAATTTTAATTTTTTGAAGACACAGTTTTGCAATTATTAGGTCAGTGCACTGATTCTACGTTCTGAAAGAGACTATACCTTCAATACATAAAACAAAACTCTAGAGAGAAACATATCCCTTGTCAAGAACTCAAGTTTCAGAACAGTATATAGTTTGTAAACGTAAAGTTATATAGTATTTACAAACTACAAACTATATAACAACTTAACCAAATAACATTAATATATATGTATAATTAAGTTGAATTGAGGTGCTTCGCTTCGCACTCTCTTTCTTTATGTATTATAATAATAAGTACATTGGCCACTGCAGAAATTGCATTCATTTTAGGTGCAAAACAGGTTCGCGAATATTTGAACTACTAAGATTAACGCCAACCCGGTCAAGATAGGCATTGAAATATAAATATTTAAAAGTAAATACAACATTAATGTTAGTATTGTTATTGTCAAACCCTAGATTCCAGAATGTATTAGAGGTCTTCTGTTGCGATAGCTCATATAAGGATAAAGATCGTTCCAGTCAACGAAAAAAACGAGATGAAAAAGAAGTTTTATAAAATATTTTTGCATAATTGAACAGTTTTTTGTTCTTTTTATTAAATATTTCAGCTATAATAACGCTTTGCTATCTATTTCGGTTTAGAAATGGACTATACTTTAAATTAATGAATTACTTAGAGTGCACAAGTAATTTAGAGTTCTGATTTAAGCTTTTGAACGTGAAAGATGTTTAGACACATTGTCATAGGATCGGTTAGTATTTAGGTTGGTAGAAAGTACTATAGTCCATCTCAAGACCTAGGTTTCCAGCGAGGTATCACGAACCGGGCGAAGTATTAAATAAAATTAATGTAAAATCGGTCGACGTGGTGCATTTTCCCAAAAGTACATTCATTTTTCATAACACGGTACCCCACTCGGGATACCGCGCTGGAAACCTATGTCTTGAGATAGACTATGTTTAACCTTAAGGAATTTGGTCCAACAGGTAGTACAATGAATTAGCAGTTAAAAACTACGCTAAACATTATTTAATTCCTAAAAAGAACATAAAAACTGTTCAATATCACCTCTATAGAATATAAAAATGCACAAAATGTGTCTAAAAAGCGTTGAAATCAGCATAATCTTGTCTTTTGGTTGCCCTATCTAAACTCTAAGACTAGGCTCTTAATATAGATATGAAATTACAATGTCAAAGTACGTTCGCTAGAACTAACAAAAAATTATTCTATATCAAAAATATAGCTAAAACTTTTTGAAAACAAATAGAATAGAGTCTTTTCTCTATAAAAACTAGTTAATTCTATAAAAAATGGTTGAAATTAGACTTTTGGCCCATGAGAGCTAAAGTACATTTCTGGTTTGACAATCGATTTGCGCCGTGTGCAAAAAATGAAGACGCGGTGGATAAAAAGAAGGCAAAATGATGGCGAATTGCTTATATAATAGCCAGTTTGTAGGTACTTTTATTGTAGTTAGGTAGGTAACTATGGTTGATTACCAATACTTGACCGGTAACCCGTTAACGAGTTTGGAAGTTGATACTTTAAACTGTTTGTAAAGAATACAAGAAGTATACAGTGTTCCTGGGCAAATTTATAAATTCCAGATTATAACTTGCTCGAAATGACGCTTCAAGAATATATTGCAGTCTTTTGTTCGAGATGTTCAGTATTTGGATTGCCGCGAAACATGAGTTGACTTAACAAAAACAGTTAAGCATACAAACTTTACAATTTTAACAGCCCAACTATTTTTTACAAAAAAAAAATTCAAATTATTGTCATGGAACTGTTGATTCATAAGTAAACGAGTTAAAGTTCGGAGTTAAATCAATAATATATTTATTGGGAATGCCCAGACAGACATCTAGAAATAATAACGATTAATGACTAATTTTACATAAACTGCCATTTTCTATAGAAAAAGATATGTGTAATGGTAAAGGCCGACATTATTTTGGACAAAAAACATTTTGTTGGAAAATTAATGTAATGTCTAAGTAATAAGAGATATAATAGTTTGTAATTAAAAATATATAAAAAACTGAGAAGAATATAAAAATAATTAGTTATTTTATATTGGTTGGAGGTATTAACACACTTTAATGGGTTTAGAAGAAACGAGACGGTTTATCTTCCAATAAGTTAAATCTTTCTGAGAGTTATATATAGTCTATCTCAATACCTAGGTATCACGAGAGGGGCCCCGTGTTAAAAAAATGAATGTACTTTAGGAAAAAACGCACCACTCAACCGTTTTTGCATTTATTTTTCATTTTTTATGAACAAATTGGATTCGTACATTATTATATTATATTAAGTTAATGTTAGATCATAGTTGCTGATGTGACATATAAAACTAGTGAAAGAATAGGCAATTTGGGAGAATATTTGAGTTCAAAAGTTACACTTTCCCTTCAAAGTTTGCTACATACGCAACTTTCTCACGAACATACGAAGAATTCTCGAACCATACTCTTTACACCTGCACCATACTCAATAACCCTTAAAATTGTATATAGTCGACGAAAAAATAGCTTGCAGCTAAAGGTCTATTTATTATAATGCGAGCGCACAATTATATCGGTTACTTGTATATTTTCTTTCGATTTCCGCGCTCCTTCTAAATTCTACGTACACGATACCGTGCAAACGATTCATCCGTCTACTATAATACATTCTTTAAACCTTCAAAACGTTTGTTATATGTTTTGTAATATATAATATAAATGTTACTTATAAGACAATTCCCTTACTGAATCTAATTGTTTCTCAGTTGTAACCCAATTGATTCGATCGATTGGTGTCAGATGACAAAATGCAAGAAAAACATATCAAAAAAGTCAAAGAATGGCAATGAACAGAGATAAAATCCATTTTCTACTTTAAATATAAAGAATGTAATGTAAAAACAATAGAAAGACTTTAAATAATAAATGTTCTTAAGGTAAGAAAAATAGAATTTGTAGTTAACAATAAACGGAAGCAAGAGTTAGATATATGAATACAGCTAGGATGTTCTTGGCGTATTAGGTCAAACAAAGTATTAAGTTTACTGTTAACTAGTAGATAAATTATATTTTTATTCTTTCTATTTCTATTCTTTATTTTTTATCCAAGATTTGGCTTTAGAAGAGGCTGCTTAAAACTTGAGTACCCAAAGGTGGCAGAGTAGGAACTTTGGATCTAGCGGTTATCAATATATTTCAAAAGTTTGCTTTTAAAAACATTCGAATAAGTTATAATCAAATAATACATAATAATATCTGAAGAAGTATAGAAGAATATATTATTAACTGTATAACAGCTAACACCACCAACTATTCAGCTACTATTATTTTCCAACGTTGACTGTTTATTCTGCCCTTGTAAACTACGGGCGGTACCGATTGTGTGAAATATATTTCCTAGGCGGCTAGTTAAATAAAGCAACTTCAGAAGGCAGTGTAAATAAATAATTCTGCAGATTATCAAAAGACTTACATGTTGCCACCAGCGGAGTTTACGCAAATAAAACTAGCGCCGGTGCGAAAAATATTGGGTGCAAATTGTAAAAATGAAACGGAATGGAATTAGTTTGTATATGAAATTGTTTAAATAAATATGTTTAGAACTCTTTTTTTTCGGATTCTGGAGCAACGCGTATTAGTAATTTCAAAGAACTTCGTACTTTAAAGAATAAAAGTTCATGAAATAGTAGTTGAAACCGAAATAGTAAAATAAATATAGTCAGCGCCGAGAGTAATAAGGGAGTGGAACTTACGAATTTTTTTGGATTTTTGACAAAGCACCTGCAGGCAAATTGCACGCGCGTACTTGCAAAGTACAATATTGAATGAAGAGTAGCCGCCAGATGCTGGCGCGGTGCTCGCAAAAGGGGCTCAAACGGGCGTTTGATTCTTTACACTCCATCATTACTCTTGGCGCTGACTATATCTTTTAATAAACCATAAAATACTACAGGGCTACAGGGTATTAGTTTATTAAAATTAGTGTTTCCGCTTTCAATTTTTTCATAGAAAACCTTAAATATAAAATATAACGACAAAGTTACGTAAGATAACATTGACATCTGTACATTATTATTTTATAAGGTCATATTTTCGAGTCAAAATGTTTTCAGTGTAGTTTTGCATTGAGTTTGCATGTAATATTTCACGTGCACTTATAAACTCCGCCCCTTTTCTAACAAAACGTTTTCACGGTCATACAGCCACGCTGTCGTTTTTACAATAAAATAGAGTACTGTCGAGATTATTTAGACCAAAAAGATTAGCCAAAACCACTTAATGAGCTCAAAATAGGGGGAAACATGCCAATATTTTACATGAAAAGCCTAAACTCCACTCACAATATGGAGTTTTAAGCTAAATTTAAGTGGAAAAGTCGAAAACTAAATGTAATTGGGATATTTTGAAACATTTTCCGTCCGCACCACGTGATCTCGTTTGTTTACATACAGAACACCAGCCCCATCAATCGATGACTGAGTTCGTTTCGTTTTTTTCTGCAAAGGCCGCACAGTTTCTTTATTCTCTTGCTCTTGCTGTTAAACAACGGACAGCAGCAAAAAAACAGAGACAATTCTCGGAGGTGCGGAAGCAAATTCCACAAGAAAAGGAATTGGAAAGTGGCCAAATTAGATGAAAACGATATCTTAAAACAGGGAACGTTCAATGGAAAGTAGTAAAGACTATAATAATTATTATAAAATGTAGCGCGCGGGAACCGAATGAAAGTACAATAAATGTAAAATTAAATATATGGTAAAAACATTTAATCTGTGTAAATTCATACTAATTCAAAGCTTTAACACTTTAGGTATATGTTTTTGAACAAATATTGAACAAACTTAATAAAAGAGAATCGCCCTGGAACAGAAAGAATATTCACTTTTCTCACTTTTGAAACTAATTTGTATTTTAAAAGATTAGAATACTAACGTTTCCTTTAAAATGACTAAGCTTGTAAAAATTATAGTCTGCGCAGTCCGCACAGCCTAACTTAAAAGTTCAGTAGCGCTTAAAGAAATCGTTCAAACATACTTTAAGTTGGGAAAATATGTTAGTAACAAACGTTTAACATTAAAACAATTAAATAATAAATATTTCAAATAAATAAAACATTTTTGTTATTATAAAAAATAAAGCGCAGAATGAGTAGAATTAGATAATAATACAACAGCAGTTCGTTATTACGGGCTTATCTATCGGGGAACAAAAATTGATCGAAACATAAAACAATCTCTCTCTCTCTCTTATTAAGAATAAATAACGGGATGGAACTGGTTTAATATTTTTAAATACTTAATCTAATTATATTAAGTAACTGATTACAGCTAACCTTATGAGAACCTCAAGTAACTTTATTACTTTTAAACTTTTCCCACTTCACAACTACTTATTACGATTTTCAAAAATCAATTAATACCTATCTCTTAATTTTTCGAAACTTATGTATTAAAGACTGTTGATTTCATTGAAAAGTTGTCGGCGACAACGTTGTATTCTCCGTTTACGAAGATCGTAAATATTAAATACCGTAGGACGAAAAGGGTGTAAAACTGCCAGAAATGAATAGTGTACCATTGGAAACAAAACATTTCAGACCAAGAATATATCGTAAAATATTATTTGAAGAATTATACAGAACTAGGCAGACCTCCCATCGGGCCGGGCCGGGCCTTGTAAAAAATCGTCGGGCGGGCCGAATACTCAGCATGACGTCAAAAAATCACTGTTATTATGGACTCAGGTTATGAAGGTCACCTAGCCGATGTGTTGTAACACTAGTACTCCCAAAACTTTGAAAGATATAGGACTATGATATCAACCAAAACTCTAAATCAGACATTCTAACCGGCAAGGCTTTCGAAAGAATGAATTCAAAAATATCACGGCCCGGGTTCTTGCAACCTCGATGTTGTAGCCTAGATGTTTCACATCAGAAGGGCGATGTCATATTGCGAAGACTGTTTAGAATACATCGATATAGTCTGAACATGATTACCACTGTCTAAATAAAAGAAAAGTTACAACTTTTTCTTCTTTGAGCATGTTTTCTATGTTATGAATAACACAAAAACTAGACTAGAACGCTCTGTTCGCTTAGGTTTTTGGTCGGAAAATAGGGGAAAAATAGCCAACAAGCCCGTTAGTCTGGCCGGCCTTCATGCATTTAGTTTCATTTTGTTAAAGGCTTTTTTCAATTTCCTGGTCCTATACAACAATTCGATATAAATATTTAAATACTATTGGAAAGTGATAAATATATAATCTTTTCTAGGAGTAGACTATATTTATGCTCCCTTTAGCACGTTTTTCACATGGAAGAATACCTTAAAAGTGACCTATTTTAGAAAAAATGTAGGGATTCTTTGAGTTTGAAGTTCAGGAACACAACAATATCTAATTATAACAATATACCAAAACCATTTATAGATTCCTACAAACTTGAATACTTATTAGTTTAAAAAATAAGAAGCTATACTTTTGGGGTAGCTGAACTAGCGTACACAGTACATTAGATACATCTAAATGGATCTTCTAAAAGTAATTGTGTTTTATATAATTTCTTAAATATCATACAAGCAATATTGCTCACCAGTTCAATTGATTCTACATTATGATCAATTTATTATATAGTCTATCTCAAGACCTAGGTTTCCATCGGGGAATCACGAGCGGGGTGCCGTGTTATAAAAAATGAAAGTAAAATTGGACGACGTAGTGCGTATTCTCCAAAAGTACATTCATTTTTTCTAACACGGCGCCCCGCTCGTGATACCGCGCTGAAAACCTAGGTCTTGAGATGGACTATACTTTTGAAGAGAATACTTACAATCC
>JAQGAV010001495.1:0-20507 GCA_034691345.1 Phasmarhabditis papillosa
GGGATGTACAAAACCGCTGCACTGCACGATCTAGGACCGCGCGCGAACTTTGCCGGCAGGTGCGGTGGAGAAAATCGAAAATGTACGCAGGGAACACGGCCTCTTTGCTCTTGGAAAATACTAGGAAGATTGTGCGCCATGTTATGGTCGTAGATAGCGCGATAGGTAACAGAGTGGCTCACGGCGCTAAACTGGCGGTTGACCAGGCGTTGAAGAAGGCTAAACTGTATGGCGCCAGGTCATAACCAGGCTTATTTGTGGCTAAAAGCTGGCTAAAACAGGAGCTAATATCAGGCTAGGCGGTATTTTGGCTAGAAAGCCCCTTATTTTGTGGCGCATATGCAGGCTCAAAGATGGCTGTGGCGCATAATATGGCTAATCGATTGGTGTTTAGCAACAAAAATTCATAGTGCATTGGTGTGGGAAAATGTTTTGGTTTCTTTCAGGTTCTTATCTATTCGGTTCTTATTTTCCATTCCTCGTTGATTTTTCTTCTCTTGAGTATTCTGTATATTGTTTCTTCGCTTACCACTGGACCACCCAGTAACATTGTTTTGTTGATGCCACTCTTGGCCTCTCAACTTGTCACCTGAACTTAGTAGGTTTATTGTCTTGTTGATTGAACCTATTCGAACTATTCATTGAGTCAAAACAGACCTCTGTTTTCGACAGGTTAAATAATTAATCAATATTTATTAAAAACAGAATAAAACTGAACAAACCGAGACAACAAGGCAGTCAAATTATAAAGAAAAGCCTGAACTTTATTTATAATATTTTGAAGATGTTCAACATCAAATACAGCAAAAGACAACAGATTTTACGAAGTCATTAACGGGTCAGGCCAATTGAAAGAATGTGCAAATTTTGAGCCGAGTTGTTTAGAAACTGAAATTACCGCCGCGGCTCAAAATCCACAAATTGTTATGATATGAACAAAAATAGACCTGTCATTGGGGATAATGATAGAAATTAGAGATATAATCATTTAGAAGGATGCCTTGATGAGAACCCATTTGCATTCAGGGATACTTTCAGTCTGAAAAAGGCTAGGTTTAGTCAAATTAACGAATGATTAACTATAAAGAATTTAACATACGTTATATGGTCTGCGAATTTATCGCTATCAGTTAAAGTTCTGATAAATTATAATTGGAGCATAGATTTGCTCAAATTGCAATAACAACATCTAATAAATTTGCAATTCCTACAGTAACCCTGTTGTTTAAACCACATTCCGTGGACGTTAAAGATTACTCGACTGATTCTATAGTTATAATTCTTTTTTTCTAGATTTCTAGAACATGGCCCGCTCTAGGTTCCAAATACAGGACAACGCCGTATTCATCTTACGCGACAACTTACAACTGAATGATCTATGCAGTACTGTCTCTGGGCTTCAATAGCAGGGTCGGTTACATCTTGGAAGATTATGTCCTTTAGACCGCATTCGTTAGCTCTCTGAAAGACAATTCAATAGATAATAGTTGTAACATCATTTACAAAGTTTGTTTGGAAATTTATTTGAATGCACATTTTCAATGAATCACTGAGATAGTAGCCGGTCACTCAAAAATGTCCATGCAGAAGTAGTATTTGAATACGTTTGCCCACCTGTTTAAGAGTTTCTTCACTGTGGACTGAAAGGGGCTCCAAGAGGACAACACGAGCTTCAGAATTCATCACGGTCTAAAAAAATGAGATCCATTAAGATCTACACGCAGCTAAAAACTCGGTTCCTATTGAAATAAACCGGTTGGAAAAGTGGAAACTGTTCAAAATTGACTCAATTTTTAACTCTGAAGTCTTTCAAGAGCTTCCGACTCACCGCAAGTTGTTTTCTCTCATTTTCAGTAGAAGTAGAGAGAAGTTCAGTGGCAATAAGACTGTTGAAGGAGCCCTGACGCTGTGCCCAATAATCAATGGTGTAGGTAAGGTTCTTGTTCCATGAGAATCTAAAACACCAATAATAAACTAAAGAATTTAACTTGGATAAAGCTTTCGGCGGTGAATAGTAGAGCTGGACGTTTCGGCCCGATTGAAATTGAATCCCCTACTAGGCTTGACTGAGGTCCGGCATGGCACGGGGGTGTGCTCAATTAGTGTGTCCAACTGCCCAACTCTAGTGAATAGGTTAACCAACATATTTTATTTGGAATCGAGTTGTCCATTTTGCTTTACTACTGATTTCCCTTGTAAATTGAGCAACGAACGGAACAATCCGGCCCATTTCTGAGCCACGACCCATTTTTTATGCTTAGTTATGTGAATTTAAAGGCCCTTCTGATTAAGGTCATCGCGACACATAATTAATTTACAAATACAGTACTAACCTGACTTTTTGGTCCTTGAGTGTGTTGGCCTTTGTGAGTGAAGTACGGTAATAGTAGGGGTGGCTCTCGACGTTCCACACATTGCAGGCAAACTTCTGTAAGAATGTTAATTAGTTTTACATCAGTAAAAAAGCTATTGTCTACAGGAAATTGTATAATCTATTGAATTTCCGGGTACGAAACGTAGAATTTCGGATTCTTTCAGAAAGCTGGCCATATTTGTACAGTAATTCTTGTCTTGCTTTTCATTAGCCCGAAAACTAAATGTTAACAATACTATTGCTTAGAAGATTCCCCAATGAATTGCCGAAATCCAGCGTCCGATAAAGTGATTCCGGAGATTATTATCTTTCTAAAAAAGTGTTAACAAACCTCAGCTAGAAGATGTGAATTTACATGAGTATATGGGGATTGTTCTCTAGGGGTAAATACTAATGAAGTACTCTCAGGAGTGACAATATCGGCGGATAAAGCACGGCTAAGTATCTGAAAAAAGAAAATTTAAATAAGTGCTATAGCTGATTTTTGAAGACGAGTTCAAGACTATCGATACTATTCTTCAAGAATAGATCGGCCATGTCTTATTTTTACACTGCATCTGCTGGGGAAGTGCATGAACGTATGAGCCAGAAAATTTGGCAAAGTACTGGCGCCAAACTGGCAAAACTGGCTCATGCAAAACTTCAATTCCCTAAGCGGCGAATTGTTTAATTAATTGCTTACCTTATCAGTCCATACATACTTCTCTTCATCTAGTTTGCTGTCCCAATTGAGTTGATCCTCCTTCCAGTCTCCTTCTAGTAGCTTAAGTAGCTCTGCTGGAGTAGTCTCCACTAGCTCCTCCGCAGCTACCTTCTTAACCAGCCAGTGAACCTGACGCCAGTTATTTTGTCTCTGAAAAAGAAAAAATAGTTCATACTGTCTAGAGGCGGTATAAAACTAACCGTAGTATTAAATAAAAATAAGTTGAAAACTTTTTGAAGATAGATGATTCGAAATTTTACTCTAAAACCGCACTTATAACCGCAACCGCACCGAATTTAGGCTTCTGGCCGTGCATAAGCTCAAATATCGGGTCGAAACTTGTTTTTTCGGGCCCAGATGCCGAAGCTCTACCACGTAGTTAGCGTTATAAAGTTGTTCTTTTAATTTGGTAACTAACCTTAATGTAAGTGGGTACTGAGCAACTCCACTGCACATCGAACTTCCAGACTTTACCGTCAGTGTCCTTGTAGCGAAGGTTTTGGAGAAGCTGAAAACACAAGAAATATTGTAAAAATATTTGGAAACACTATTAAATTAGTTAGATTAAGGAATAATAATGAGATTTGAAATCCTGGTTTCAATATGTAAAGGATTCTTTCGAAAATCACTGAGTAAAAATTGAGAGACTTTTGTAGGACACAATAATATATTAATTTGCTATAGTCAGCGTCCAAAATAGTGTAAATATATCAACGTTCGTCTGAGCGCCTTTTGCTAGCGCCGCGCCAGCAACGGGCAGCTACTCCCCGTTATTGTACTTTGCAAGTACGCGCGTGCAATTTGTCTGCAGGTGCGGTGTTAAAAATCTAGCAATACGCAAGGGACAGTCCATTATTACTATCGACGCTGACTATACTTAGGGTTTAAATATTTCTAATTTAGTTAAGTTTTTCATAACTATTTCCATACCTTAATATAGAGAGACGAGAATCTGTAATGAGTTGGGTTGGCATCGCTAGCTGAGTGCATGGTATTGGTTTTGGTACGACCTGAAATATTCGGGTTACGTATTAATAATATATGTAAACTGAAAGATGTTTAGTGCCAAGACTTAGTCAACTTCTAAACTAGGGTTGTTTTGGCCCAATGGTTAGAAACTTCGCCTTATAGGCTAGAGGTTGATGGTTCGAATCCCCCCGAAGAACTAATTCTTTTTCAAATTTGTTCTGATTCGCCGCTTCCACTTTCTGCGTGCTGTGCAATGAAGTTGGGTTTCCTATGGTTCCCTTATCTCACTTCTTCGCTCCTAACATCTGTGATCTCGTGGTTCGTAAATGAATAATCAACTCTTACCAGTACTGGGCTCAGAGCAGGATTCTCTCAGATGAACGTATCCATCCTCACGGAGCCATCTCATACAGTTGAAGAGGAATTCAATGGTTTCAGAGTCAGAAAGGTACATCATAAGCCAGTTAGTAAAGACAAGATCCACACTTAAATAGTCAAACATTTATAAAGCAATAGTTAAAGTTATTTTTGTAGGTCAGCGTGGCACGGATATGTATCCTCCACTTTCATTAACCAAACTCAATGATATTCATAAAACTCTTGTCGAGACAGGTGCGGTAATTTGTGGTGGTGGATAAATAAGCCTTACCTATTTTCCTCCATCTTAAGATGTACGGCATCTCCAACCTGATAGTTGACATTTCCCATGTGAGCGTTTCTTTCTTGGTTCTGAAAAGATGAGTTTAACAAACCGATCGTCTACTTTTTTTAAAGTTTTTAAATATGTTCACTATTACAAGTTCATTAAGCGAAACAACACCCGTTTAGTCAATAGGACGTTTGGAAAATATAGTCGACGGACTAATCGCTTGCAGCTAAAGGTCTATTTGTTATAATGCAAGCGCACAATTCTATCGGTTTTTTGTGAATTTTCTTTGGATTTCCGCGCTCCTTCGAAATTCTACCGTACACCCCAGCAAATGGTTTATCCGTTGACTGTAGTGTTCTGTTATATTTCAGCTTCAATAGAGTGAGTTTAATTTTAAGAATTATACTACAGTAAGAATTATACTACAGAATTATACTATTTTAAGAATTATACTACAGTTTAAGAATTATATTGCTATCTGTTTAATGATTGGTCCCTTCGACTCCTCTAATACATTTTCAATCATTGGTAATAGTGTCAAATCTATTTATCTCGTTTCTACCAACCCGTTCGCCAAATGACGTTGTTTGTTATTATACTGGTACCATACAGGAAGCAAGGTTAGGTTTGTTTTCAACCCCGACAAACTTTTCATCGAAATAGTTAGAACCAATATTGTTTGTCTTATATAACCGGTCGAAGTCTTTAAGGGCAGAATTTCAGCAATATCAATCTTGCAGAAGTCGTAAGTCTTACTGTCAAGAAGAAGAAGAAGATCCATGGAAAAATTGGTCACAAGCAATTGCTGCGAGCTACTTCGAAGTTTTATAGTCTATCTCAAGACCTAGGTTTCCAACGCGGTATCACGAGAGGGGCGCCGTGTTATAAAAAATGAGTGTACTTTTAAAGAAAACGCAAGACGTCGACCGATCTTACATTCATTTTTACAACACTATGCCCGCTTGTCATAGCGCGCTGGAAACCTAGGTCTTGATTTGGACTGTATATACATAAACCGTTTACGGATTACGGTTTTTTAAAGTTTCTGAACCCTTGTACAATCAATGTTTTTTTTCTGTAAATACTTCCTTAATATAAAGATCGAAACAAACTTCCTGTTTTAGAAAACTCGAAATTAAGAGTTTTGACCTTGAGAAACTGATATTTTATAAACTTGTAGAGTAATCTCTAAATCAGGAACCGTACCTTAGCCATGAATGACTCAATGAAGTCAGTAGAGAGAACCCATCTAGCGGTCTCAGCCAGTACAGTGGTGAAACGACTGAAAAGCATTGAATTAAGGGATTAAATGAATATATCTTTAAGAATGTCAAATGTTTTATAAAAGTCTTTCTAATTAATGATATCTTACCCAATCCCTGCTCCAATATCAACAACATCCTTGTTGGCGAGGTGGGGAAGGCATGCAAGAATATCAGCTCTGAAAAAGAAAACTTGTTTTCATAATAATCAAATTATTAGGATAGTTCTATATAGAGCTGGTTATCCGGCCGGCCCGGCCCGGCCTGACTTTCAAAATTTCGGGCCGGTCCGAATAACCAGCTCTGGTTTTACAGTCTGTATTAAGAGCTGATTTTCAGCGCAGCATTCAGGAGAGATACGGTGGCAAATAAAAACGAATGTACTTTTGAAGAGATTCCCCTACTTTACATTCAATTATTGTTTTACATCGCTGCTTCGTAAAATACTGCACTGTAAAACAAGCTTTTGGTAGAGACTATAGGAGTGTATA
Source organism: Phasmarhabditis papillosa (assembly GCA_034691345.1). NCBI lineage: Eukaryota > Metazoa > Nematoda > Chromadorea > Rhabditida > Rhabditidae > Pellioditis > Pellioditis papillosa. Next base: position 6,449 of record JAQGAV010001495.1, read on the forward strand.
CATTCTGCTTTAGTCAATTTCTTCTGCCAAGTAACAGCAAACTGTTTAGATACGTTCAGTATCGTTTTTGAGTGTTGAACCACAATGAGTGCCCATATTGGGAAAATTGAAGATCCACAAAAAACTGTTTCCAGAAATAATCACAGCTTAAAAAGGATCCCCGAATTTTGAAAACATTTTGGACAAACCTATCAGCAGACTCTAACTCCTCAGCACTGTGGTTCAACATCATAGAGTTAGTATCGGGCTTGTCGGAGAACTTATCCCAGAAATGCTTGAAGTTATCACGACGAACATCGGTGGCCATGGTGCTAGAAATATAAGTATAGTAAATAATAACACGAATAATATATAAAAATACTTAATTCTACTATATAATACTTATAAGTTAAGAGGTATACATCAAACCAAGTTGAAAACTTTTCATACTTTAATTCTGCAAAGAAAACTTGTATAGCCTGTGTGAAGCACTACGGTTCAGCGCAGTATTCACGAGAGTAACGGCGTAACGAACGGAGAAGCGAATGGAAAAACAGATTCAAGAGGAATAATGGAGTGGTACTTGCGTATTTTCATGCATTTTTGCGTATATTTTCGTATTTCGAAATTTTCCAGAGCCATTTTTGGCGAGATTCTTTTTTAACACTCCATTATTACACTCGGATCTCACTATAGCCTTTTCTTCAAAAGAAACCCGTGGCCATAGGTTAGAAACACACGGGCCCACCCGGGAGTTTCTATACTACGCCTATTGGTCCTTGATACAGACAATATCTATGGAATAATAAATCTATATAAAAGTTATGTAAGAAAAATATTATACATTTTAAAGTGATAAAGTAACATAAAATATTCAAATGTTATAATTCTCATGTCAGCTATATTTTATAGGCTATAGACGATGACTTATCCCGTTCAAAGACCAATAGCAGCTCACAAGGCAAATAAAATATAGCAAAACATAATGATGACATAAAGTAAATGATGATTGCATAATCCGATGATTATTTTGAAATTGGCGTGAGGAACGGTGCTCACAAATGCTCACAAATTTTGCAATGCTCATAACTTTGTTCGAAATTGATGTATTGTAGTTCGGTTTTCATATTTCAATAGAGTTTGACCAACTCTATGGAATAAAGTAAAGTAAGTAACAATTTTTTGAGTAAACCGCTCGAATATGCAGTTTTTATCAAAAGTAGGTGTCTTTTAAAAACTAAAAATAGCAGTTTTGAGGTTATTGACAGTGATTTTTATCTTAGCTTAAAAGGATACTTCAGAAGATTAAGAGTTTCGAAATTAAATAGAAATGAGTAATTTTGGTAATACTCTCTCTTAACATTCTGTTTTATAGTCGGCGGACTAATCGTTTGCAGTTAAAGATCTAATAAATAAAAATTATACCATATATTTGCTCTAAATTTGCTCGAAGTACTCTAATAAGCTGGAAATAATTTCAGGCCGTACCGCAACCCTTTGCAAGCGATTGGTTCATGGTCTATAACAATATAGTAATAATTTACTTAAACAAGGAAGAACAATTTAACGAAATCACAGTCATGGTTCTTTTCTTTTCTTTTATTGAAATGAACTGGTTTTCCATTGTTTTGCTACATAAACTATTTTTAACAAACTTAGTAAACTATATTGGTATAAACTGCGCAAACTAGTTTTGAAACATATATATTATTTAAAATATAAAATTTCACAAAATGAGCTGCCGACAGAAATTTCTTATCCAATTCGGGCAGCGGATTGCATATTTAGTAGTTTGGTAGCCGTTCAGTGTTTAGTAGCACAGCGGTGTGCGCAGTTTTTTCGCGCCCGCAAACTTTTTGTAACATTCCAAATATAGACGGATAGAAGCGGTATTTCCTTGCAAACAGAAAGATATGAACATTCTTTAATGATCAGGACATATTTTCTAGAAAATAACTTAGTGTTATATGTGGTTCTTTCAACTACAAAGTATTTGGTTATACTTTGGCCTCTATTGCCATACCCCCAACTTATTCTGACTCCAACATACCAGAACTGCCAATTTCAAAACCTTAAAAATAAAACTATTTTGTTGGTAATGCGAGCATATAGCCAGGATTTGCATTAAAATAAATTAATTGTTTCGCAAACTTTATTTAGATGTGGTGTTGTATTTTGGATCGTTAAATAGTCCGCGTTTTCGCGCTCCAGTAAAATTTGCAGTTCCTACCGTATACGGTATACCCCTGTTTTATAGAAACCAAGCGACTGATTTCTATAACGATTTGTTTGGCTGATGCAAGTTTTATTTGTAAATGGCAAATTCATTGTGCTTTTGTATAGGCATGAGAGCCACTGTGCGCATGATAATGATTTGTCACGATTGTTATTCTAACATTTGAGATATAAACAAAATGAAAATAAAACTCGAATGAAAGATTAAACACAAAAACACTTGAACATTTTCTTCGTGCACTCGAATGTCAGAAAGCAGCCGTCTTTGCTTTGAATATTACTAGAAGAATGACCGAAACCGAACCGCAATGAAGTCTTGTAATACTATTACAGAAAAATACAGAGTAAGCATAAGTCCCAAAAACAAACGCAACCAAATTTCACCGCAAGCGCCATTTTGCACGGTTTTCGCAAAAAAAAGCTCAGACAAAACTCTTTACATTATATATACCTAAGCATTTCAAAAATAAGCTCCGTTCATGGTTAGATTCAAATGATATTTCTTCATTTTTAACATTATAAGTATTAGATAATTAACGTTTTATTTTTAGTTTGTATGTTCCCCTGTCCAATTATGTACACATGGAGATTAGCAAGTCCAATTATGGCATTATTCCTCCCCGAAAGTATAAGTATTGTCTTTGGAAAATTATACTGTGATCTATTTTGATGTATAATTATACTTTCGGAAAATAAATATTATTATTATTATTACTCCTGAATAAAATATATCATCTACTATTAACTTTTAATGGGCCTAGACTCAAAAGAAGCAACGTAGGCAAAAGGAACAAAACAAAAGGAATAAGACCCATAAAGATTCCAATTTCAATGAAATAATCTATTGAACATAAATATTTACTACTTTATTATTCTTTTTTTCTTTTATTGGCCATTTTGTCCTGGAAGTCCGATAAGGCAACCAATTAATGGATGCAAACGGCAGAAGTCAAACTTAACATGGGTTTTTATTTCGTTGCCCTGCGGGTGACAGACTAACAAAATTGAAATGTTTTAAGCATTTTAAACTATGTTAAAACTGAAAAACTTAAAAATACTATTCCTTAAAAATCGAAGTTCTCAGCGTAATAGTGGCCTATAGGGTGATTACCAGCGGTATTGCTACGTAACCAGCGGTAACGGTACGTAGCCAGGGGTAACTGCTGGTAGCGGCTGGTATTCGTGGGTATCTGGCCAACCAGAGTAGGCCTGGTTTCATAGTAATTAAAGTGCTTTGTGAATAAATTATTGGTTGAATTTGAAACGAACTAGATGATGTACATATTTTCAAAAACCATTTTCAAGAACTACATACGACAAAGCAAAAAACAACTAACAAGAAACGTAAACATATAACGTCCCTGTTCTGTCGGTGCTTTAGCCTAGTGGTTAGAGCAGCGGTCTCTGAATCCCTGAGGATCTGAGGCTGTGGGTGCGACTCCCCTTAGCTGCAGGAGGCTTAGGAAACCAGCAGCTTATTTATCCCATGTTTCGTGCACCCGAAGACTGAATGTTAGAAAGGAACCGTCTTTGCTTAGAAGATTCCGGAAAGAATAGCCGAAACCCTGAGCCCAATAAATCTCCAGTTATTGTGCGATATATACGATTACAGGAGATAAATAAGTCAATATATAAATAAATAACGTCACTGTGAATCGGATATTCTGAGTTAACTGATATTTCTGGATTAAACTGAACTAATACAAGTAAGGTCTCAAAAAATAGAACCCAAATCAACTAAACCAAATAATAATGCGACTTTGACGCCACTTTTTTGCTATTACCAAAAAACGTTGTCAAACTACATCAAAGTCTCCGCTTCAAGGAAGATCACAGGCTATTGGGAAACAAAAACTTAATCCAACAATTTTCTATAAAACTAAAAGCAACAACGAAGTATCTTAAATATAAAGAACATGGAAAGAATGACGGTATAGTCAGCGCCGAGAGTAATAATGGAGTGTCACTTGCGTATTTATAGGGTTTCTAACACCAACTCGCAGCGTACAATCTTGAACAGCGAGTAGCCGCCAAATGCTGACGCGGGACTCGCTAAAAGTGCTCAGACAACTGTTGAATTCTTTACTATCCATCATTACTCTTGGCGCTGCTTATAACTACTGCTTTTAAAAGCAACAAATAGTCCCCAAGTATCATTACAGTTATATACTTATACTTAATACAAAGTTCACCAACAGTGTGCGCTCAACTGGGCTGAGTACGCAAATGTTCGTCGTACTGGCGGCGTCGAATTACAGTTCCGCCGTCGTCTAAAAACCAAGCAGTGTTCAATATTACACCGGCGCAGCGATATGAAGACGAAATGATGCCAAGTTCGATGACTGAGAAGGTCAAAAAGGGAAGCGACGGCATTGAAATAGATGGGATCTCTTGAATCAAAAGAACAGGAATTTATATCGAAATGTGGAATCATATTGTAAATTTTAATATAGATTTGTTTTTATTTATAGTCTTGGACTTACAAAATTAAACGACATGTTGTCCAAAACCTGCTTTATAGATGTCCAATATTGGCAGGGTGTTTTGTATTTAAAATATTTTGCCGATATGTAACCATTCCAAAAATAACACCGTAAGCAAGTTGGGAAGGAAATTGGTGGATATATACTTTAGTCATAACTTTGACAATAGTTGGAGCTAAGGCTTATGCAAGGGTGTACGATACGAACTGCAAATTTTGTTGGAGCGCGGCCGAGCAATAACGCGCGAAAACACGGACTAGTAAATGATATACACCACATTAACATATTTTTATTAAACAATTAATGTATATAAGTGAACATAACTATTTTGCGCGGCGTTATAAACTGAGCTCTCAGACCTCCTTAGAAAGAAGACAAATTTCGACGGAAGCACTAACCGGTTGTGAAAATATAAATAACAAAAAACTACCCACAATAATTATATTTCAATCTGTATCTGCTTGCAACTCGTCCCCACTGTCTCCGTAGAAACCAACGTATTAACCGGTGGGGGAACCCAGAGCTGGTTTTCCGGCCGCCCCAGCCCGGTCTGATCTCCAAAATTTTAGGCCGGGACGGGTGGCCAACTCCGTGGAAACGTTTTCGATTGTTTCTGGTGAAAACGGTTATGAATAGCGTCACGCGCTGAACGTTCTGAACGTTTCCGCGCAAACGATTTTTGTTCCGGGGAGGGTCGTTCCCATGGCCAAAGTTTTAATGAATACGGTAACTGAAGGATTATATCTCACAAGAAGGACTCATTCAGCTCTGCTATCAGGGCAAAATGTTCTTTCTGGAACTAATCTAATAAAATAATAAATGGATACTAAAACTAATATAATAGTAATCTACACGTGTCCTAACGGCATGGCCGTATGATTTCACCGAGACTGATCATTTTTTGACAGTTTTAGTGTAATAAACGTCTTTTAGTTGCTACAAGCGTTTTACAATTGAAGATAATATCTAGATAGATTATCGCAAAAAAGAGTATCTTACTGGAAATCAGGGGTAACCTTGCCAAATCTTGGGAAAATGGTAAAGCAATGCTTTGAAACAAGTCGGTTAGTTTGTATTGAAATAGTTTTTGTGTAAAGTTCAAACTGGGTAGGCATCTACAAAATTAAGTGGAACTATAGTCTGTAACAATGAAAAGGCTGCAAGGTACAGTGTTAAACGATGGTTTTCGCAATTACGTATTTGGGTTTTATTAAATCAAACCTCGCAAAAAGACGCCATGATATTTGTCTAGTAACAAGCAATAAATTGCGCTTCTAATCGAACCAAGAACATCTGATTTTGACTAAAATTGAGCAATTTCTGAAAGTCTGCATAACACCGCACCTTGCAGCCTTTTTCTTGTTACCGACTATATTAAAAAACAATGTCTTGAAATTACTTTGACTACGATAGTTCATCTATGTTAAGTTGTGATGTTGAAATGTTTTGTTCTCTATTAAAACTTGACAAAAAATGGCATAGTTGTGCAGCTACGCTGTCGCAACTCGAAATAAATTATTATGATCCGGAACTTTTTTGTTTCAAACACCAACACCAAGATCGGTCTAAATTAAATCCTAATCCTGATTTATCGTGACAATTTCCCTACGATGGCTTATAATACTAGATACCATCTCTGGACCCGATTTCATTGTACCAAATATAGCATGTATGAAATATATGCTTAATGTGAATCTTAAAACTAAAGATTTAGCTTTCACAGTTATAGTCGGCGGACTTATCGCTTGCAGCTAAAGGTCTAATAAATTGTATTTAGAGCATAACTTTGCTCTAAATGATACAATAACAACTAATAAATTTGCAGTTCGCACAGTAACTCCTTGCAAGCGATTAGTCCGCCGACTATATATTGTTAGTCGAGTTCACTACAACATTTCAAAACGCAACTTCAGATTAAGTTCGAGGATCTACTACGATCATAACTTATTCCACAACCAGCCCAGGTTACAATAAACCAGGAGGATGGTTGGATCAGGCCGACCAAATCATCAAAATTTTCACAAAAAACCAGGCCCGCCGGCCGGCATTTTTGCTAGCTATGACTAGGCGACTCGAAGAATGATGTGTTACAAACTATATATAGTCCATAACAAAAAGAAGACTGTAGTGAGCGGTGTTGTTTAAGGTTTCACAAATCGCTTGTTCTGTGGCAAAATTAAACTTCCACTATATGGTTCGATGAGCAATTTTTATTTGTTGTCAGAAAATAGTAATGTGCTAGTTTTCTTTTGTATCAAGTCCAGAAAAAGACAAATACGAAACTGTGGAAGCCTGCGTATACCACCGCGCTCTGCAGTCTTTTGTTTGTGATAGACTATAACTAAACAAAACTTCTCTATAAATAATAATCTAAAAGTAGAATCCGTTAACTAACTGTCCTAATAAGTGCAGTCGTATTGCTATCACAGCATAAAATCAGACACAATGAACTATCTTCGTCGCTTCTTTGACTTATCGCCCCACAGCAGTAGTTATTTCGCTCTGGCGCGGTGTTAAAAATGGCGTGATCATCTCGAATTGGTTCGCTTTTCTTTCTGTCTTTCCGAGACATACACAAATGGCCAAGTAACGGCCAAGTATTGGCAAATTGTGCGACAGTGAACTTTGTCCGTTGGCTCGTTCGAAGTCGGTGTGAAAACATCCGAGCCTGCACTTGGCATGAGACGTGGGAACAGGCCGGTCAGAATTAAAACAATGGGCCCAGTTCCCAACCCTTCTTGCAATAGGCCATTACGTTGATCAGGTGCATTTGGACAGGTTTGTACCCAAAAATTTCTTGGGTTTTATAATTTGCATCAAGATAGTCCGGTATAGTCTGTCTTCTAGCGCGGTTCATTCATTTTTCTTTAACATCAATTTGCCCTGGGATACTGCATTGAAAAGCTCTTTTTCTATTTTCCTAATTAACTCTAATAATGTATTGCTGTAATGCCGGAAAATAGTGCTTAGCCAAAAGAAGACTTTGTCCGCTTGTCGGCCACGAAGTTATCTATTTTCTTATTGCATTAGTTTATCAATGGAACTAATAATATTATCTAAAAGAAAAGGAAATAAAAAACAAAGACTATTATAATCTGTGTAGGTCGAATAGTACAGGAAGAAAGTGTAGCACAAGTTTCGTTACAGAAGTCAGAACAGCGGCACTACGTGATGTAAGAACTTGAATGAGAATCTTTGTTTAGTTTAATATGAAATGCACCAATTTACCGAAGAATATGAAGTTATAAAATCGAACCGAAATAAATATGTGTATCTCGCCTAATCAGGCCATCTAACCTGTGGACCCGAACCCGCCTGGGCCTAGGGCCGGCCCGCCGACTTTTTCCCAGGCCCGGCCCGGGCCAGCTGGATGATCTGGGCATATTGTTTTAATAAACGGAGTCCAAACTATCGGTATAGTCAGCACATACCAAGAGCTAGGCTTCTGGCTTAGTATCCTTGAGAAATGCTGTGTTAAAGAAAAATGAATGTAGTTTAAAAAATCTTCCTGTCACAAAATTTCTATTCAGTGTAGTCTAATATCACCAGGGCTGGGAAAAGGCCGGCCCATTTCCCAAAAAGTCGGCCCCAGCCCTGAATACCACCTCTCTCAGGATGCTACTCTGGGAACCTTGCTATTGGTACAGGCTATATATGAAGTATTGCAATCATAATAAGTTTTATGGTTTTCAATTTACCTCTCCAAAACTTGAAAACTGCACATTTTCCCAACTATACTTCCTAGATAAGACTCCAGTACCTACGTTTCGCGCTCGAGCGACCATGCTTGTTTTATTCGCAGTCGGTTGGCAGGTTCATTCTGCAGTTATCGCTTCCATCAAATTACCCGCAATTAAAGACACACCAAATCAAAAATGATCAGCGATTATAAAAAACGAAAAGAAATTGAAAAGTTGTACAAAAAGTATGACCGAAGACGTCTGCTGTTGTTCGTAACGATTATCATCAAAAGTGGAAGACCCCGTTAGGGAAGGAAGGACAAAAAAGTATGGTATGTTGCAAAAGTTTGTCATAGGCGCTGTATCCTGGCGAGCGGCGGGGTTATATGAAAATGAATGAAAGTTCGGGGATTTTAAGCCTTTTCTTGAAGAGTATAGTCTGTACCAAGACCTAGGTTTCCAGCGCGGTATCACGAGCGATGCGCAGTGTTATAAAAAAAGAATGTAAATAGGTCGACTTGGTGCGTTTTCTACAAAAGTACATTCATTTTTATAACACAACGCCCCACTCGGGATACCGCGCTGGAGGCACAGCCCTTGCCATAGACTGTATTTTATTTAACTTACGTATTATCATGGCCAGCCACAGGCTTCGCATTATCAACAGCAGAAATAGTCATTCTGAAAAACTATATTATATCAAAATTATAAAATAACTACAAAAAGGGCATAAAATATTATAAATCAATTTAAAAGTAAAATGTTTTGTAAGGTCGATGTAATGGTTAACCTTTACAAAAATGATCCATTATTGAACAAAGTATAATTTAAGTTCTTATTAGCGTTTGTAGGCGTACAGGAACGGTTTCAGAACTGAAGATTAGAAACTGGAGGTTCCACAATAAGTTCCAATCCAGTGAGCAGCTGGGAAATCTATGTTGATAAAAGTTTTTTGTTAATTCCTTTTCACGAAACAAGATATCACAAATGTTTGGACCAAATATGATGGACGAAGGCACTTTACGCAGCGGGAACTCCATAACAATGCACCTAGGGCAGAGGTGGTTATCCGGCCGGCCCGGCCTGGGTTTCAAAATTTCAGGCCGGGCCGGTAACCAGCTCTGACCTAAGGTGAGTAGGATTCGGTCTTCGGTGGATTTGAAACATCGACCTCTAGGTTATACGGTGAAGCTTTCAAACACTGGGTCACCATTCCTGTTGTTTCATGTTAGAGAAACTTTTGAAAAATAATAAATAGTCATAGCTTATAAGTAAACAAAGAGAAGTGAAATTAAACTAGCCAAGTAATGCTAAACTTGAACAATTTAAACAAATGGCACAAGCTAAACTTTATTATATTAATGAAAACTGTGTGATCTAAAGAAACGGGAACACTATTTTGTGAATCTGAATGTGCTAAACTACGGCTGCTTAAAGTGCATTTCTAGCCGTTATGGAAGTTAGAAACGGTGAATGATTGGATTTCCAAATGATATCTTGGGTATTTTTAGTCTCGAATATATATAGCTCAAAACAAACTGTCAAATATATAGTTTGATTTAAGCGTAATAATGAAGTGTGGAAATAGACTCTCGTTAAAACATTGAAGAGTTCATTATTACTTTCGTACTATACTCTAAAACAAGGTTTTAAGCGAGGTAGTATGGTTACCGGCACGGCCCGGCAGGAAATTTTGAAACCCAGGCAGTGCCGGGCCTGGCCGGCCGGATAACCACATCTGGGTAGTATGAGAGACAGCGGTGGTAAATAACTGTTTGAGTAAAGAAGTCTCCAATTATCCGATTGTCTATGTATTTTACATAACAACTCTGGTCATCACGATATCTCGCTGTAAACCCTCGGTTTTAACCAATACTGTGATTTTTTAACGGAATTGATTTTTGAAGACAAAACGTTAGAAGTTCACCATATATGTTTCATTAATTACAGTAAACTTGGAGAAACCGATAACAAGTTCCTCCAATGTAATTGTGTCATTTTGGGATTTAAAACCCTAGCAGTCAATATAAATACTCATTATTATATTTCTATGAGAAGACAAGTCAATAGTGCAATTATAACTAGATGAATCAGTTAATCGTTTCGATGAAGAGCATTTAGATTCACTTGTTATGTTAAATAAATGCAGTGAAAGACTAATAGAAATTAAAATAACTATCAAAAAGCGATGGTATGCATAAAAAGCACTTGGCAGGGCTGGAAATTTCACAGGACGGGCCTACCGGGGCCGAAAACTTCGGAAACGGGCCAGCCCTTTCGCAGCCCAGCTTTTTGGCAGCTGAATAGCTATTTTTGGCCTCCCAAAGGTCTTAATTGATGTCTGAAGAGGTGTCAATCATTCCAGGATAAGGGGTATTTTGCTGAATCTCATATTAGAAAGAAGAAAAAACAGTTAATAAGATGCTTTTTCTAAAGATATCTAATTTACAGCAGGGACTAGTAAGGAAGTTACTCACTAAAGTTTGCTTTTGGTTCAACGGGTGTCCATAATAATAGGAAAACATGCTAATGTAGCAAGCCTAGAAAATGATTGACACTCGCTACTTGCGACAAAAATTTGACCAGGATTTACAAGTCCTCGCCCTGGGGGAGGTGCGAGAAGTTCAGATGGCTGGGTCGGGGACTACATTTTGCAAAACGAGCCATCTCGGCCGACCTTTTCCCGTCCCTGCCCCGGAGGACTAGATGAGGACCAAGGGCCGAAAATTCAAAAAGTGGGCCCGCGCAGGGATATTTTTATGAAAAAATCGACAGATTTAGGTGAATGTTTTGATAAATAGTATCAAAAAACATCAATAGGTAAAGCTTGTTGCCTTATTTATTGTTAGTGTCAAAAAATAGCACTCAAAACTACCTTTTTTGAAGAATATCCGCTAAAAAATATATTTTTGTGTAAAAAACGACACTTTTCGTTCTAATCACCAAACACCATGAGTAGTTTTGGTACCTTTTCCATCAAATAAGCAATATTAATAAAAACTATTTGCTGATCATAGTTCTCTAACGTGTTATCTCAATAAAACGGTTTGTTTACTAAACCTGGAACACTTTTATTGCCAACCGTTAGAAGAAAACACTTAGTTAACAAAAAAGAGAATAATATGAAATATTTTTGGGAACATTGAAAATATGAGTGAAATCAGGTCTTTCGAGTTATCAGAAAAAGGATAAATAGAAGAATTCAGCTTTTATGATTTGGATATATATGAATAAACCTTTGATTGGACCAGAATGACAATACTATAAGTAGGAAACCGTGGTTTAGTTGGAGATATAGTGCGATTTCACATTATAACTATTTAGTTCAAAATTGTTGTGGGGCTGTGGGTTCGAAACCTCGTAGTTGCAGAAGGTAGGGAAGCGGACAGCTTACTTATCCAATGATCTGTCAATTTATAGTGTGGGATGGTCGACTCATCCCAAACTCATCAAGTATCTAGGCTTATAATAAGATCCGTTTTAATGCCTAGACTGCAAGCGCCGTATGTGTGTAACGTGTCGCGATGACGGTCTTATTATTCAATGGATGGAGTTACTCGAACTAAATTGTTTTAACCTTTAGAAACACCGTCATCGCCTCATGTTAACAACAAATGCCCTTGCAGTCAAGATATTAAAACAGACTATAGTCTATAGGTTACCGACGCGGTATCCTAGAGTGGTGAAATATAAATGGAGAACGTTGGACTGCAGTCATTTTTCGACAATTCCTTCATTCTTATTCTAACACTGTTCTTCTTCAGAATACTGCGATAGAAACCTCGATCATGATACAGACTATATATCATTTTTGTAAACTAAAGCCCAAAAGTACAAAGAGTAATATAAATGGTAGCGCGGCTAGACCCTATAGAGACTTTTGAAGACAATGGCAAGACAGCTTATCGTAGGGGGGCATGTATGCAATGGCGACATTCATTTAAAAAAAACATAGCAAAAAGCGAGAAGATAACAAGAATTACATCTAATAATGGGATGATTCTAGCAAAATATAACAGTCGCACAATTTTTATAATTATATGCAGATAGGAATGTACTTGTATTCAGGGTTGGTTTAAGTACGTCACATTTTGCTCTGATAAGGTTATGCCTTAACAGCACGATACACTCGAAAATTTATTACAATTTTTATTTTTTAATGATATTCCTAACGAATGGTTATTCACAAATATATAAATAATTAAAAAATTTAAGAAAAATTAAGGATTGTACAAGATATTCAAATTTGGTGCGCCTAATTTGGGTTACTGTAGCTCCGTGAGGACCAAAATGCAATCAAAAGACTCTTCGGCCCGATCGTGCCCGGCTCGATGAGAGGTCTGGTGTTGCGAAACAGGTTGACACTTTAATTTTACTCGGGGGTGAAAACTGGAGGGCGGGCCAAACTTCCCGGCTCGGGCCGAGAAATTTGACCACGGGCATGTTCATTCCGAGTCATTATTTTCTTTTTTCTTCTACAACTTGTTTAAAAACAATCTTGAAAAAAATTGAAAACGGTGAGCTTCGTTAGTTTAAATTGATTATAATAGTCTAATATGTTGGAACATTTGAATTTGGTTGTCAATAAAGATGACCATGATCATCTTCATGATCAGAAGAAGGTTATCCACCAATAGTCTCTATCAAGAGAGAGTTGGGCGTTTTGACGCCTTTTACCTTAACCCGGTTTCGAGTTGAAACGGGTTTTCGAGTTTCGGGTTTGGCTCAAACCCGAATTTCAACCTGGAGCTCGTTTTTTCGGGTCGAGCTGCGCAACTCTACTGCGCAGTATTATGTAAAGATGCGCTGTTGAAGAAAAATGAATGTATATTTGTGAAAAGGCTCACAATGCAATCAGTTCACTTTCATTTTTACATAACACCGTGGCTCCTGGGGCTACTACGTTGGAAAGCTAGCCTTAATACAGACTGTAGATTCAAGAATTTCTTGAAGTGTAAACGCGAGTTTTGGTTCTTAAAGAACTAATGAATATATTCGGTTATAACAGACTATATATAGCTGAAAGAAGAAAACAAGATAATATTAGATCGCCGAACTGAACCATAAACAGTTAGAGAAATGATTAATAAGTACAAGAAGATGATGTCAATAAAACAGGATTTGAGAAACACAACTATAAAGATCAGTTATACAACAAGGATAAAAACACGAGCCGCCGATTCCTAGTGAGTTAAACAACTGTGACCCAGTCGATTGACAAACCTTTAGTGTCATTTTTCCGGAAAAGGTGGACCAAAATCATCTGGCAATTTATATAAACCATTATATACTTGTTGGCTTGCGTGTGCTTTAGCGGTTGCTTTAGCCTAGTTGTTGGAGCTGCGGTATCTGAATCCGCGAGCATCTGACAATGATGCTGTGGGTTCTACACGCCGTTGCTACATACGGTTTGGGAAACAAGCAGCTTACTTATCCCATGTTCCGTGCACCAGAGGACTAAGTTAGAAAGGAGCCGTATGTTCGAAAAGATTTCGGAAGATGGCGGAAACCCTGCGCCGACGTAATCTACTTCTATAATAATAAATATGCAAAAAGTATGTGCCTAAGAAAAGTTAGCATTGTAAAAAGCACTACCTTAACAACTGGGGAGACCCGGGAAGCACATTGTTATAAAAAAGACGAATATGAGAAGCATATATATATATATATATATATATTTAT